>NW_021024715.1:2118262-2145007 GCF_004153795.1 Camellia sinensis | reverse complement strand
TCACCTAATCATCATGCAGTTTCTACAACAATCATGGCTATCCTCCATCGATAACCCAAAACAGTTATTTCTAAACGGATAAATAAATCTATCAAATAGATAATTTATCAACTTTTCCATAGGTGAATGATTTATCAATCCAACTATACCATTTAATCACATTTTCCCCAAATTTCACAATTTCCAAACCAATTTCATATTTCCACAATTGATTTCATTGTTTATACACATAATTTATATAATTCCAATTAGGGCATTTTCCCATTTTTCTTAAATATTGCACCCAAGGCCAAATTTCACCCATTATACACAAACAACTCCATTTTCAAGACCTCATATACATATGGAGCCCAAAAATAGAAAATCCCACTTTCATAATTTCAAACTCAAACCCTAACTTTACCCAAACTTTCCAAATCCCACAATTTATACAAAATGACTAATATTTATGTCAAAGCTCATATTAAAGAGTAAACTATCCCTATCTCAAATGGAGAAGCTCAAACGAGAAGAAAAGATAAACCCAAGATGCTCCAAATCTAAACTTTTTCGGATCAAAAGATAGCCCACGCAATGCTCTAGCTTTTTAACAAAGGGAGTAGGGTAGAAAGACCCTAGAACAAGGTGTATTTGTAGAGAGAGAGAGAGAGAGAGAGAGAGAGAGAGAGAGTTTAGAAGCCGATCTAGGGTTTGTGGGAATGAAGAAGATCAAAAATGGTGTATTTCATCTATGTTGTGAACTGATATATGCGAGCCTCGCTCAAGCGAAGGAGTTGTCGAT
The DNA here is from genome assembly GCF_004153795.1 of Camellia sinensis. Taxonomy (NCBI): domain Eukaryota; kingdom Viridiplantae; phylum Streptophyta; class Magnoliopsida; order Ericales; family Theaceae; genus Camellia; species Camellia sinensis. The sequence goes on along the minus strand of NW_021024715.1, from coordinate 2,144,226 downwards.
CGAGCGACTAGACACAACAAAAGACCTCGCTTGACCGCAAGAAGCGTCGCTCGAGCGAACAATGCGAAGCTTCAGGTCTGTACCAACACAGACCCACGCTCGAGCGCAAGAAGTCTTGCTCGAGCGAAGAAACGATTCTATAAGGCTCGCTTGAGCATAACAAATCTTGCTTGAGCGAAGAATACCAACCTTCACATCTTACAGAGACGCAGACGCACGCTCGAGCGCAAGAAATCTCGTTCGAGCGAAGGGACAAATAACACAGGCCTTGCTTGAGCGTAAGAAAGCTCGCTTGAGCGAAAGCTGCGTCTGAAAAGAAACTTGAAGACCCACAATCCTCGCTCGAGCGCAATAACCCACGCTCGAGCGCAAAAAGCCTCGCTCGAGCGAAGAAACCAAAACCTAGGCAGCAACCACTTGCACCAACTCAACATTAACATGTACCAAACTCACCCAACAAGTCCCAAAACTCAAATACAAAGAGTAAAAGAAAGAAAACAAGATTTAGACAACAACATAAAACCACGGAACCCGAGTCCGGTACACAACAAAGGTCGGGGTAAAACCAGGACCGCTATAACCTCCCCCCTTAAAGAATTTCTTCCCCGAAATTTAATAAAAGTTTCAAAATCATGGTTATTCAATTCCTAATGTAATTTCAATTCAACATTCACCATCATGACTCACCCACCGATCATTCCATCTCTTCTCAAGAGAACAATTTTTACAAGATATAACTCAACACACATTACCAGCATGCATCCCTTCGAAATTCAACTAATTTCGATACACATATTCCATATCTCCATAACATATTCAATGTTAATAACATATTTGTATTTCTAAAACACATTCAACATATACAATGTTTAAATTAAACTCACATTTCTGAGACATATTCAACAATTACAATACTTCCATAAGCCAAAACATCTATAATATTTTACAATCAAAAACATATTCAATGTTTTTAGAGTTCATCAACAAAAAAAAATTTCCAACATATACTCAAACATTAACAAACAGGTCTGGATAATTCTCTCAGACCTCTAATTCACGTTCCCAATTGGCTTCTTCAATCCCGTGATGTTTCCACAATACTTTGACCAAAGGAATTGTCTTGCCTCGCAAGACTTGGTCCCGTCTATCCAAGACTCGCACCGGTCTCTCCTTATATGAGGCAACCTCATCTACCTCTAAGTCGGTCCAATCCAATACATGCGATGGATCCGGCTCGTACTTCCGAAGCATGCTAATATGAAACACGTCATGCACCCCGGAAAGCTGCGGAGGCAACGCCAAACGATATGCAACCTCCCCAATCCATTCAAGGATCTCAAAAGAGCCAATAAACTGAGGGGACAACTTCCCACTCTTCCCAAACCCCATCAAACCCCGTCTAGGTGACATTTTTAGAAAGACGTTGTAGACGTCCCCGAACGTCCCAGGAGGGAATCCCCGTTTTGTTCACTTGGGCTCACTACAGTTCGGACTCAATGTCACGGTCCTGTATCTAATCTTGTAGAGTGCAATGCAAGACCGATGAATCATCAGAGCGTCCAAATCCGGTAAATCGTTTTGAAAACAGATTTTTAGAAAGAAGTGCCAAACATGGACTGCTTTGCCAGATACAGAGTCGCCACCTAAATATTTTATTTTGGAGGGAATTTAGAAAATCCTGACTCATGCCTAAGGCCACGTGTCCGTCATCACCAAAGTTGCCTCGGCTTGGGAACTTGGGTACGATTGGGGAAGGTCAGCTATGAGCACCCCCGCTCGCCCGATCAAAGATCGGCCACTACTAAACATGATATCTTGTTTTTGAAAACACATGCGTTCTTATTCCGGTTTATTATCCTAGAATTACTATGTGATCCGCACAGCAAAACAAGTATAGACTAGATCGCCTAATTTGGAACAAAGCATTGCATACCCGTTTGTTCGGAAAATGGTTTGAGTTTTGCTACTCGCAAGTAGACTAAAACACGGATTTCAATGAATTATTCCAATTCAAGCAATCCAACCTTCACCCATAGCATTCAGGCAGTTATATCACATAAGCAATTAGCCTCATGGTAAGCATGCTATCATGGCAACACTCACATGCATGCAAGATGCTAAAGCATAAACACTTACTGAGTACTCCGAGCCAAAATAGAAACTAGTTAGTAATCAAATGCATGATCCTAGTTCATGTTAAGATGGCTAATACAACACATGCAAAATGCAACTAGAAATAAGCTCGGCTATTCTAAGATGTCATGTGAAATGCAACTTGATACATGTATTCAAATTGGAATTGAAATACAATGTAGTTAGCATGATGCGCCGAGCCCGGTGCATGCAAGACAGATGAATGAATGCAAACATGCGAGCATAAGTATGCTAATTGAAACATGCCCTAATCTAACCATCGTAGGCGGTTAAATAAAAGGGAGAACGAAATGGGGGTTGGAAGACATGCATCACACACACGCACACTTATTACAAATTTGCCCTCCTCAGAGGGTCCGAATAAATAATACAAACCCAAATAAATAATTAACTACTCTCGCTAATTAAATATTACAAAACTTCTAATTAATTAACAAATTAAAATCAAAAGGGAGGTGGCCGCAGCCCCGCCTCGGAATGATGGGATGATGCATGCTGGATTCGCCTCGCCCGAAAACCCGTTGCCATGCCACTGTTGCCTCTGTTTACATTGCCTTGTTCCTCTGAAAGTTATGAAAGTTTCCAGAACCCTTCTGAATCACTCCCTGAGTGTGGTGGGATGTCACCGGCCCGAATGTAGATCCACCGACCGTGGGAAAATTGCCATCGACCAAAAGTAGGACCATCGGCTAGACTTTTGTAGCCGACCGGCACTGAATGTGGCCGACTGGCCATCCATTCCTGCAGAATACTGGTTTTGCTGCAGTAGAGGACAGACAGTGTATGGCAAGGTATTTTCAAGACAATGTGTGCATAGCCACTCTCCCTATCATGCGATGAACTCAATGGGAGCATGGCCCTCGGTCTTTGGGCCACCAATCACGCATTTCGATGCATGATGGCCAAAGGTACCAAGTTTGCAAATCAATGTAAATGAATGCAACAAAACAAATGAATGCTTCACGCCCTATCATTTTGAGATCAAGGGCGTCGGCGACCGAGGATTGAGACGTGTTTCGTCACTTTAAGTACGAACACACCTCACTCCTCATGTTTGGTTTGACACCCCAAACCAAACATAATGCAATGCATGTATGGAATATGACTCAAGTATACAAAATGGCTCAAGTATGTAATATGAGGCTAAATTAGCAAAACATGCCAAACGTAATGCAAACTAAACATGCAAGCTAAACTAATGTAACAAGAGCATGCAAACATGATATAATGCAAGCATGATGTAACAAAATGCAACCTACCAAATATGCAACTATGTACAAGGATGGACTTAAACCGAAATGGGAGACCTCAGCCATGCCCCAAAACAATGGCCAAAGTGCAATGGAAATGATGGATAAAACACAGCTAAGCATGCTCATGCAAAGGCCCCAACACTTAGGTGGAAAAGGCAACTTTTAAGGTCACTTAAAAGAAGGCAATCACGGACACTAGACCAACATGTTAAGCTCTAAAGCACATGCAAAGGATGATGCCAAGTCAAATAAAACATGCAAGCAAGGCATGCAATAAGGTCCAAAACTTGAGGCCAACAAAGGGGTTCAAACCATAGCTATGTCAACCAAACCTCAAAGGACCAAAGTGACTTAAAACAGTCCTAAGGCACTCCAAAACAAGCCTAAAGCAGGCATGGAACAAAGCTAAAACATGCTAAGAAATGGGCATGAAACAAGGGGCATTCAAGGCTATAAAAGGGAGCATTCCACTACAACTATCATGACCACACATGACATGGATTATGCAACCAAAAACAGAGTTTCAATGTGTCAAAATACACCCCAAAACCCACTGATATGGCAGCCCAAGGACTTAAACAAAGAGGCATACACTATGACCCCTTTTAAGGCATGAAAGGACAACACTTCAAAGCATGGAAAGGATGATGAATGCAAGCATACAAGCATGGAAAGGATGATGAATGCAAGCATACAAGCATGGAACATGGACTGAAATAGCATGATAAATGATTCTAAATCACTGAAATAGCCTAAGTAATGCATGCTTATGACTCACACACCTAAGGCTAACAAGCCAAAGTGCAAGGTGGCTATAGAAAGCATGGCAAGCATGACTCCAAAGACCCAAGACATACCTTAAGCATGGCAAAACAGAGCTATAACCAAACCAAAATCATGCTAAAATGCCATCTTACAGTCATGATACATGTTAGGCCAAAACATGGTATTACAAGACAAGCATATGACGCATGTAAGAGACCATTAAACCAACTCAAAGCAGAGGCATAACATAACAAAATATCACTAAATACCCACTGAGATGGAGGCAAAAACAACTAAGCATGCATGCTACCCTTATGAGCCAAAAACACAAGCAAATGAGACACAAAGGGAGAGGGGTGTCCCTCCCCTATACAAGACCTCAAAACCACTTCACCACCACTGAAAATCCTCTAGATTTCAGTGGTGAGAAGGCCAATACACGAAAGTTCCAAAGCTCAACGAAGAAGACACAAAAAGAGTCCAAACAAAGCCTAAGAGGGGGTGGACGACCCCTAACACCAAAGTGACCGTAATGAAACATCTTAAACACACAAAAAAAAAGAACTTTTATCAGTTATACACTAAGCTCAAAACAGCAAGCAAGATAGGCTAAAAGCTAATGCAAAAATGGGGAATATAAAGCAATAGTGCTCACCCTTGAAGAACACTTCAGGAACAGCAACTCCAGTCCCCTCCTTCTAATTAAATCCAACTCAAAACTCCAAGAACAACCTCTCAACACCTCAACAACTCAAGTATGGTGTAACACTAGGTGTCTTAGTGCAAAACTAAGAACAAAACACACTTTAAGGCACTCTAACACACACAAATGTAGAGAGAGAGGGAGATATATATAGAGAGAGTGATATATGAGATATATATGTCTGATTTGCTGAACCTCACCAAAGGAGAAGGGAGGCTCTCTTTTATAGAACAAACAAGGGCCTAAGCTTCTTAGAGAAGCTAAGGCAAAGGGGTCAAGGCTTCTTGAGGAAGCTAAGACAAAGGTCCAAACTTCTTGAGGAAGCTAAGACAAAGGGTCAAGCTTCCTCAAGAAGCTAGAGCAAAGGGTGCAAAGGGTGCAAATCTTCCATACACGTGTATGGAGGGGGTATAAAGTGGATGCCAGCTGTGACGGCAGGCATAAAAGATCTTCAAAAAGCAGAAGGAAGGGGGTTGACTAGCAGAAATGGCCGATTGACCAACAAAGTGGCCGACCGACCATTAAGAGTGCCGATCGGCCATCATCAATGGCCGGTGGCAAGAAATCATGGCCGGTGACATCATGTCACAGCCGGTGTGTTTCAGGGATTGCTAACAAGCCTCTTCCCATCCTCAGAAACACAAAACACAAGTCCTTGGTTCAAAATCAAGCACAAAACAGTCAAGTTAAGAGGTCTTGAGGCAAGGCGCGCAGCCAAGTCCTCCGAGAACTCAAAACAAACACAAACAAGGATGAGCATCGAGTGTTCAAACGATGACGCCCAAATCTTGAGGACGGTCAAAAATGGGGTGTCTACAGTTGCCCCTCTTTGATAGAACTCAAAAGTCATAACAATGACAGGAGTGAATGTCAAAGCCTAGAGACAACCCATTTTTGACAAGGCTGAAGACTTAGACAAACCATACAAGCTACAGACAAAGATATGCGCCCGAGGGCAGGGGCAAAATACAAGGCAATGCACAAAGCCGAGCATAACTTATGATCATGCAAAGAAAGCTGTAACGAAGCACAACATGCAACAGTTTTAAGCAAGCCAAAGACCAAACTGCATTACAATGCACAAAGGATGTAAGAGAATTATGTAATTCTCGCTACGCTTGACACGGAGAATACAATCCCTGTGCGGCTCGTCTGGTCGTGCCAGCTTCAAATGAACTGTACATACAATATCGTTCCTGCCTGGTTCGTCTGGTCGTGCCAGCCTCAAATGAACCATACATATAATATCGTGCCTGAAAAAGAAAGAGAACTTAACAGGTACAATATCGTTAGATACATGCATAGCAACACAAGTGAAAAGTGCGTGACAACGCGAGTGAGAGGGTGCATGACAATGTAGGTGGAAGGGGTGCATAACAATGCGGGATGGATGCAAAACAATGCAACCCGAGTGTGTGCATGACAATGCGATTTGAAACAAGCATAACAATGCTATGAAGGCACAAACACATATAAGTAAAGTACACGTGACAACGTATACAATGTGTGGAGGTGAGGAAGAGTATACACATGTAAGTAAAGCACATGCGACAACATGTACAATGTGTAAAGCGGAGAATAAAATGTACACATGTAAGTAGAGCACATGCGACAACAGGTATAATGTGTGAAAATAAAGGAACTTGAACACATAAGTAAAGCATAACGCGACAACGTATGCAATGTGCATAGGAACTTGAACACATATAAGTAAAGCATAACGCGACAACGCATGCAATGTGTATAGAAACTTGAACACATATAAGTAAAGCATAACGCGACAATGCATGCAATGTGTATGTGGAAGGATGCAAGACAATGCAACCTAAGAATGCGAAACAACACGGGTGGACGGGAGGATGCAAGACAATGCAACCTACGAATGCGAAACAACGCGGGTGGATGGGAGGATGCAAGACAATGCAACCTATATTCTATATGCAATGGATGGAATGGATAAGGCGTGCGGCCAAACCGTATCTTGCCTAGGAAAGGCATGGACACACACAAACCACGTTTAACACGGAAATGCTGTCGTCACCCTCAACACTAGGTGCGTACACATAATATCATAACCGTGCTTCAACGTGAAAAGTATGGGCACATACCAAACCAAGCTCAACATGGAAAGGCGCAAGCCATAGATGGATATGCAGCAAATGCATGCAACCTACAATGCAATATATACATTCTATATGCAATGGAACGTAATATTATGTACAACGCAATATATGGAAATGTACGACAATGCACATGGTTTGAAATGCATGACAATGCATGTTGTTGCAAGTGTGTGACAATGTGGGTGAAAATGCATGATAATGTAAAAATGAGAAACATGCATGACAATGCACGATAGGGATTTGACAATGCATGTGAGGTGGGCATGACAATGCGAGATGCTGAAATGCATGACAATGCAATCGTGGCGTGCGTGACAACGCATAACATATGTGCATAATAACGCGAGTAGGAGTGCATAACAATGCATATAAGGTACGCATGACAATGCTACCTAAAGAAGATGCATAACAATGCAAGCATGGTGCATGCGACAACGCACAAAAGGTGTGCATAACAATGCGAGTGAAATGACGTATAACCCACGCACGTTCACGACGAAACGTTGTAACGTAACGCATGTGGAGCAACTTCCGAATCTCACAAGAGACAAAAGGATACCAAAAGGATACATCCCATACGTATCAAGTACCACACACAGAAGACATGGCTCAAGGTCAACACGAAGGTCGGTCAAGCTTCGGAAATGCACTTTCTTGCACTGTGTTGAGCAAAGAAGGTCCCAAACCACATCAATGACCCAAAAAAGGGTGTAAGAGGTTCACCGGCCACCGGGGAAGACCACCGGCCATCCATCGGCCACAAAACAAGACCATCGGCCACCTATTTGGCCGACCGGCCAAAAATGCCTGTATCGGGGCAGTTTTGTCAATTGGCCACGGGTCTTTAAACATAGGGCTTTTAGCCCTATTTCTTCACTTGCCGCTTGGTCGAAAATCTCTCCCCTCTCTCTCTAGGTTATTTTCCAACCTTCATTCCTCGTTTTTCCTCAGTTTTTGAGCCTGTTTCGTCGTTCGATTCGCGAACACTTCCTCGTTTCGCACATTTTGAATCGAACAAATCTTGGTTTCGGTGTATTTTTCTCAATTTCCACCACTCGGGGTTTGTTTTCCTCGAGTTTACCTTGATTCTCGTGCCTTTTCTGCACTCTGAGCTTTCTGTCCATTTTTCACCCTCTCGGGGTTGACTTTTCAGTTGACTTTTCACATTCTTGCTCGGCTTTCGTACTTTCAGCCATTTTTGCACTCTTTTCGAGATGGCAGACGACATACCACAGGGTGGGGCTCCCCCGGAGATGGACGTGGATCCCGAGGTCGAGCTCCTGCCTCTCCACATCCGGCCGTTCGATCCGGCGGCCTACCGGCCATCGATACATGTGTTGCCTCCCGACGGCATCCGCCACATCAACAGCTTTGCGAGGGGTGTGGCACCGGAGCTTCTACTGCGCGAGCCAGAGTCATATCTGTCCTTCGGTGCCTCCGAGGCACACTCTTCTTCGTTTCATTTTTCGCAAAGTAGAATACATAACCGCAATAGTTGATGTTGTTCTTTAACTGCTCAACTCATGCCCACTAGTACATTGCATGCTTTATTTGAATGCGAGCATACCTGCACCCGATATTTGTTTGAATCTGAACACGTGTACACACGCTGTATTTTTCACTAAACTACTAAAACACACTGACACATCACATGCTGTAGTTTACTGCGAGCACACCCGCACCCGATATCTGTTTGAATCTGAACATGTGTACACACGCTGTATTCTCATCAATTCTGAGTGTATTCAACACTATATTTGTAACACTGCTTCACAAATGTTTATTTTTATCACATGGAGATTCCCATGCCTTCCGGGGGTATGGGAACACTACCGCCAGAGGTTAGTACATGGAGCTACCTGACGCGGTTTGTCTCATTGTTGACTGAGCTGGCTTTGGGACTTTTTGCATGGGACACTCGCGCCTCACTGCGAGTAGGCCCCTCCTTGCTGCTCTGGTGGAGAGGTGGTGGGACACCACCGACTCTTTCCACCTTTCCGCCACCGGGGAGATGACGATGACTTCCTTCGACTTCTCCATGCTCACAGGCATCGGAGTGGGGGGTGATCAGATCCCCTTTGATACAGACATGGACGAGTGGGACGCCACTCAGATGTACCTGATCGGCCCTCGGCCACTTCTCGCTTGGGCAGGGTTTGTGCGATACTTATGGTTCGAGGACCATTTTCGGATCCCAACGCCTACTACCCAGGAGGAGGAGGAGGAAGAGCAGTACGCTCGTGGCTTTATCATGTTTCTGCTAGGGACAACACTTTTCGCCGACCGGGCGAACACTGTGGCCCTCTACTTGCTGAGCGCGCTGGTGGATGTGACACAGATCTGTCACTATGACTGGGGTGGCGCAGGCTTGGCCACTCTCTATGGCTACATGAGTTCATCCTCCCGCCTCACCGGACTATTGCTCAGAGGCTACTGGTGAGCTTGGGCGGTACATATTCCCTTTTCTATTTTCTCAGTTCTATTTCACATTAACTGTACACTGCACACACTGTACACTGCACACACTATACACTCTGCATGCTACACTGCACATACCGCTTTCTACTTTATCTGCATACTGCTTTATCTGTATACTGCTCATATCTGTATACTGCTCATATCTGTTATGTCATACTGCACAGTTGTGGGTGTATGCCTACTTCCCGAGGCTTGCCCCGGTGCCAGACGAGGAGATGCCCCTTGGCGTTCCATTCTCTCACCGCTTCGACGTGAGGTGTGAGCGGAGACCACGAGAGTCCCTCATTTTCTTCCGTCGCTACTTTGATATCATCACCGCAGCCGAGGTATGTTAAACATTACAGTTCATTTAAGCTTCGCTTTGCATTGTTCTTTCAATATCAGTAGGTAACAAACTGTATCGTATTTACAGATTACCTAGCAGCCTTGGGCTCCATTGCATGACGCAGTTCGGGACCGGTATGCTGGTGCCCGAGAGACGGCCTGATTCAGAGTTCTGCTGGAGGGCCTTGTCTGAAGCACTTGGTACCTAGGCGAGCACTTCTTGCGACAGACCTTGGGCGTGCTAGAGCAGACAGTTTCGGAGTTGCCTCCTGCGACCATGAGGCAGACAGAGAGGTATACTTTGGATGAGATGATAAACTATGCGATTGGCTGGGACTCTGAGGGATTCAGAGGCGAGGGCGACTACACTGAGTATATCCAGGACTATTTGATGCCACCTCTAACCGGTCCTCGTCGAGCTGAGAGGGAGAGGCCTGCGGCACCAGCGGTTGGAGTAGGAGTACGGAGGGCGGCTCGGGCCCGCGGTAGGAGCGGATCTCGGAGAGAGCAGAGAGGCGAGTGGCCAGCTTTACCTACGATGATGACCTGCCGAGGGCAGGGTGGGGAGACTACCAGATCCCCATCGCTCTCCCTCCAGCTGATCACGAGCTAGTCGGATTCCACGGCTTGCCTCCGGTATGCACTACCATATTTCGTATCTTGTACAGACATTTCATTTTATCTCTCTTGATGTTCTGCAGAATACTGATGTTTCTAACACTCTTGCAGACTTCTGCCGAGTACACTCGCTAGTCTTTGGAGTTGACTGCCTCCGTGATAGGGATGCTACAGTAGAGCCCCGGCCTCCTGGCCATTTACAGTATTCCGGTAAGCTCTTTCAACCACAATCTCAAACCCTTCATAATCTGACGCATCGCATTATCAATATAGCACTTAATATATGGCCCTCACGGCGTTGATACATTGTAACTCACAGACTGCTCACAGCGTTCATCACGGCATTCACGCACTGTACTCCCACATTGTATTCTGTCCTGATATACTGCTCACAGCACTCATACACTGTACTCACACACTGCATTCTGTTCTGATATACTGCTCATGGCATTCATACACTGTACTCAGACACTGTATTCTGTTCTGATACACTGCTCATAGCATTCATACACTGTACTCACACACTGTATTCTATTCTGATATACTGTTCACAGCATTCATACACTTTCCTCACACACTGTATTATGTTCTGATATACTGTTCACAGCATTCATACACTATCCTCATACACTGTATTATGTTTTGATATACTGTTCACAGCATTCATACACTGTACTCACACACTGTATTTTGTTTTGATATACTGTTCATGGCATTCATACACTGTACTCACACATTGTATTCTGTTCTGATACACTGCTCATAGCATTCATACACTATACTCACACACTGTATTTTGTATTCATACTTTGCTTTGCTAATGCATTTACCATTTATCCTTTTCAGCCCCCATTCCAGATGTCGACTGTAGGGGGGCTCCAACAAGACCATCTGCATCCACCCGAGGAGGCGAGAAAGCAGGGCAAGGGACCGTAGTACACCCCCGCACCAAAGCGAGGCGCATTCGTGTTGGGAGCAGCTCCTGGGCACCAGTTCCAGATGATGATGAGTCTGAGACAGAGGCAGAGGCAGAGTCGTCGGAGGCTGAGACTGGAGATGATTCGGATTCGAGCTCGGGCTCAGATGGTGGAGTCGGCGACGATACTCCTGGACCTTCGTCCAGGAAAAGGACGAGGACAGACTCTCACGCCTAAGACCCGTTGATATTGATCTAGATTTTTGCTGCTTTTCTTATTTTTCTCGCTTTGTTCTTCTTTTTGTTTTGGTAGATTGAGCACATTGTACTGCCGCAGGCAGGTTTTGTTTTCTTCAAAACTATGTACTTGAAAAGATGATGGAATGAAACAAACTTTTTCCTAAAAAAGTGTTGCATCGCATATTTCATACATCGCATCGGATCATATTACATAACAATGTAATCGAATTGGAAATTGAGTAAGCATGTATCATCAGGTCAGGTAGACCAACGTAGCAAACGACAACTTGGTAATCAAGTGAGCAACAACTTAATAGACGAATGAGCAACAACTCAATGAGTAACAACTCGATAAGCGAATGAGCAACAACTCGAGAAACAAATGAGCAACAACTCGATAAACAAATGAGCAACAGCTTGATAAAAAAAATTGAAGTAACACAGGTGTGACTTCGCAAAATCAGCACCGGAAGGCACTGGCAGTGAAACTAATCACAAGTTCCCAACATGTTCAACACACAGACTGCTTAATTTGAACATACAGCTCACAACACAGTACTCTGTTCATTTTGGTGACACGGCTTGTGCAGGACACTGCTGATTCTGAACACACAGCCCATTATGAACATTGCTCATTCTGAATTCACAGCCCATAACATAGCATTCAGTTTATTCGGCATACAGCTAATTCTGAACAAATAGTTTGATTCGAACAGACGGGATGCGAAGGTGGGATTGGCAGAAGTTGAAACATACTCAGATGCTCCAAATGTGGAGGAACAAATGTGGAGAATGGCACAGCACTCTGAGCACAAAGCGATTCATTTTGAAAATCAAGAAATGAGTTCTCAATCGGGTATTGAGCTTACAACTAAACACAGCGAAAAATGACTCAACAATAGAAGACAAAAGGGATACAACCTAAAGACAAACACAGACACTTGAAACAACTCAAAACAAGAATCGAGACAAACAAAACAAACGAAATGACACGATACTCAGACGCGTTACAAAAGCGAGAGGCCAGTTTCTCCGGGTATTGTTTCCCACCCTTTCTCGTTTGTGATTTTCACATCACTCTGGCACTCAATCTCTGTTTTTCTTGAAAAAGCCTTTTTCTTCACTTTTTCTCTCAGCGCACATCTCTCTATTCTTCAATCTCTCATTTTTTTTATCCCTCCCCTAGGTGGTTGATGGATAAACAAGAAGTTGTGGGTTCATGCCCAACATTATTAGCCCGCAGCTATTTCCTCCGGTGACATTTAATCAATGCCCCGGATGAGAGAATGGAGTATTTTGATCCACTTGAGTTCGTGCTTCGCACTTGGCTTGATACCTTGTTGCTCGGAGGATGTTGAGAGCTTTCGGCCCTTTGTTGTTAGCTTCAGCCGTGTACCTTTCCGGCGAATATGGTGCCCTTCCTGGCGAGTAGTTGACAACGGGGGTAAGACAGAACACCCGACTCAACTGTGCCCCTAGTTCATTAATTTGACCATTTTTTATTTTGGTTTTCTACTAAAACAGTTTTGACCAATATGAGAGTCAGATCAACAAACTTGTTCAACTTTTCTGATTCAAAATCATGCAAGTTAGGTTATGAGCACTGGAAATTTTCCTTTTTGGGTCCAAGAAAATGGTCCGATTTTGGAAAAAATGGAATAATTTTCAAGAGAATCAGTCAACCTCAGTAAAAATTCTCAAAAACCATTTTGGCAAACAGTGGCTGCTCAACGAGCACAAAACTTACTCTTGAGATGCACAACCTCAGATCGGAAGGAAAACTGCCCCTTGTCTAAAGGACACTGCATGGCAACGGAAAGTTGCCTCTTGTTTGAATGGCACCGCAACGCATTGAATGGCAACAGAAAGTTGCCCCTTGTTTGAATGGCACCACAGCGCATTGTATGGCAACGGAAAGTTGCCCCTTGTTTGGATGGCACCACAGTGCATTGTAGTCAGTCCTCAGAGTGACGAACACAACCAAATTCTCGGATATAGAGAAGGCAAATATGATCAAAACCAATACATGGACATAATCGATTTGGAAGTGTTTGTGGCTGGACTTCAGGATGAAGTTGCCTACGTATCCCAAACATGGGAATCAAGCCTTACGTAGTTCAGGATAAGGGACATTCGGGTATTTAACCTCTCCTTTTGCGCTCTAACTTTTGCCAAGGCCGCCCTTCCGGGTTTTCAACCTTGCGAGCTATGTTTTTCTTTTCTTTTTTCATTTCTTTTCATTTCTTCTCTTTTCCTTTTTTTTCTTTTCTTTTTTTCTTTTTGTTTATTTTCATTTTTTTTTTATCTTTGCATTTTTTCTCTTTTTTCTTTTTTTTCTTGTTCTTTTCTTTGCTCTAACTTTTGCCTGGGTCGCCCTTCTGGGTTTTCGGCCCAGCGAGCCTCTCAAGGGTAAAAGTGTAGCTTTGTCCATGTCAAATGGTTTTTGAGATCTCGAAGTCATCTGAATCCATTTTCTCCCATTCTGGGATTTGGCATTCTTGCCACCCTTTGTTCATTTGCAGAATGATCCATCTTCGGCTCTTCGAGAACATTTGACATTTTTGCCCTAGTTCGAGGGGCACTTTTGATCTAGCTTCGCAAGCTTCTTTTGATGACATCTGATCTTCTTGATCTGACTTTGGTGCCACTTGTTCGAGGGCTGTTTCGAATCTGGCCACATAGGCCTCACATCATGGTTGACCGTTGAATATTCCAAGTTCAAGGTTTGAAAGTGAGGGGTCGAGTCTTGAGGTTGAGAGTGATCCTAAGCTGCACAATCTGAAGAGTGATTCCACACAGGTCTTCGCAGGACCGCGCAAAACATTTTTTGAAAACTTTTAAAAAAGTGACGAATCGCTCGCGCTGAAGACAGTGCGGAACCAATTTGGATCAAGTCAGGATCCTTCTTAGTACTCACATTAAGAAACATGATCTCAATCATTAAGGGCTTAGCACGCCTCTCTTTCTCTCAATTGATCAAAGTTTGCAAATCCCGAGGAATTCCTCCCTCTTTGTTTTCATCACAATGTTTGAAAAGTTTTGGAAAACTTAGGTCAATGCAATGAGTTCGAGGCATAGAAGAATAAGTGAAAAGCACTACCACTTCCTTCTGAACATTGTTGGCATAACAGGCTCAAAGTAGCAACAAGCATAAAAGCATGACAGCCACAACTGTTTCAATCAGATTTCTTGGTTGGAAATGGTTCCATAGCAGAGACAGACTCAAAAGAAAGGAAAAGACAAGCATAAAAAATGACAATGGTGTCTGAGGTAACAACCCTAGGATCACCCGACTCCTATACAACATGACTGACTCGATACAACAAGACAGACCTTTAAGCAAAAAGACTGACTCAAAACAAAGAGACAGACTCAAAACAAAACCACAGAACTGACTCAATACCCAAGTCAGAGACTACAAAAGTTAGCATTCACAGATGCTCAAAACAGTGCGCGCCACACACCACATCTGAAGTAAAACGAACACCGCCTGCGGGTGAGCCAACCCCTGATCACATACTTGCATTATCTTTGAAGTTCAGAAACCCAGTGGTGACAGACTTTGCTGAGCTGGGCGGGAGGATGACTTCATTGTCAATCAAATCTTGCACTTCATGGCGAAGGCGGAAGCAGTTGTCGGTGGTGTGACCGGTTTGCTGGTGGTACGCACAGTACTGGGTAGCATCATGACCTGGTGGAAGATGAGCAGGGAAAGGTCGAGGCTCAAGGGGTTTAAAATGTCCCTTTTTCGCAAGGATTTGAAGCGCCTCAGACAAAGGCATGTAAAGGGCATGAAAAACCCTGCGCCCTCGGGGCAGGTACTTCGAAGTCTGTGGATTTTTGCTGGGCACACTAGCAAAAGGATCAGCAGGTGCTGCCTTGGCTCTCTGATCTTTCCCAGGTGCAGGATTAGGGTTGAGAGGAACGGTTCTGGTACGACAGTCCCTATCTCGATTTTCCCTTTGGCTTGAACTGCTCTCGGTTTGAGTGGGGAAAGTGTCATCCACAGTCTTAGCCAAAGCCGCGAGTACTTGTTGCTTATTCAACCCCCCGGCTTTCAGAGCCTCAACGGCTTGCTGGAGTTGTGCATAGGGATCCACGTTTGCCTTTGTTTTGTCCTTTTCACTAGCCTCAGCTTGGTGGACAGTTTGGGTTGCCTAATTAGAGTGAGGCCTTGTTGTTGTTGACATATCATTGCCGGAGCTCAAGACAGCTTCCAGTTGGCTGAGCTCAATTACGATTCGCCCCAGTAGCGGGGGCTCCTGTGGCAGGAAATTCCCGGCATACGATGCAGTTGGTGGCGAAGCCGACATCCCATAGGCTAGGTCAGCCATAGATCTCTGGAGGTCGCCGATCATTCCCATTAACTCAAATGTGGTGGGTTCACGAGCTTAAAACAACTGGGGTTCCCAGATCGGGCGCGCAGCAGGCGACCTGGGTGGGTGTGGTATCTCAACATTGGTCTCACCTTGTAAGATGATCCCTTGATTTAGTGCGGCTGCCATAACCACAATGTCCTCTGAATTCTGTGACATCATGAATCCGCTGAACTGAACGGAGGTGATGTGACTAGTGACTTGATTGATCAGATATCTGCCTTGCTTCAGTGAAGGAGAACACTGGCTATTCTGAACTCAGATCTCTGAAACTCACTATCCTCCTGAAAGAGAAAACAGGCAGCAGCTTAGCCCAATTTTACCCAAACAATCGTAAGCACAACTGAACAATTGTATTTGATCATTGATCACTGTTCCCCAAAACTACTGCCCCAAAACTGAATCTGATATCCGTAGATACTACTGATTCTCAAAACACTGACAGTGATGCCCGCAGGCCTGATGCCCTATCTCGTAAATGGATATGTGCGTTCCCTGTAGAAGTCAACTCTAAAAGCACATATAACAAGCAAATGAAAGCCAATACACCCTATGTTGGGGTAGGGTTTCCTTGTCCAATTGTCAGGAGCTAGGGTTTTACTACGCACGCAGCGGTTTCAAACAACCTATCATCGGATGAGCAACCTGTCCTAGCTTTGGAATGGTCACTATGGATTCCGAATATGCACTAGGTCGAATGGTCAAAAAGGGTGCCCCGATAACAACCGGGGTTTGTGTTCCCATCGTGGCAGAGCCCGTAACCGATCAGCCTTATGGCACGCTTCTCAAAGCGAGCCTCCGGCAAATTGTTCAGGAATAGCAGATGGCAAACACGGTGTCCTAGGTCCACCAATGCAAATGCAATGCAAAGAAACACATAAGTGTAATCAAAACAAGATATCATGAGTTCTAGTCAAGTTCTCTAAGTCCCCAATAGAGTCGCTAGAAACTGTAGACGTCCCCGAATGTCCCAGGAGGGAATCCCCATTTTGTTCACTTGGACTCACTACAGTTCAGACTCAATGTCACGGTCCTGTATCTAATCTCGCAGAGTGCACCGCAAGACCGATGAATCATCAAAGAGTCCAAATCCGGCAAATCGTTTTGAGAACAGATTTTTAGAAAGAAGTGCCAAACATGGACTGTTTTGCCAGATACAGAGTCGCCACCTAAATATTTTATTTTGGGGAAATTTAGGAAACCCTGACTCGTGCCTAAGGCCACGTGTCCGTCATCACAAAAGTTGCCTCGGCTTGGGAATTTGGGTACGATTGGGGAAGGTCAGCTATGAGCACCCCCGCTCGCCCGATCAAAGATCGGCCACTACTAAACATGATATCTTGTTTTTGAAAACACATGCGTTCTTATTCCGGTTTATTAGCCTAGAATTACTATTTGATGCGCACAGCAAAGCAAGTATAGACTAGATCGCCTAATTTGGAACAAAGCATTGCATACCCGTTTGTTCGGAAAATGGTTTGAGTTTTGCAACTCGCAAGTAGGCTAAAACATAGATTTCAATGAATTGTTCCAATTCAAGCAATCCAACCTTCACCCACAGGCATTCAGGCAGTTATATCACATAAGCAATTAGCCTCATGGTAAGCATGCTATCATGGCAACACTCACACGCATGCAAGATGCTAAAGCATAAACACTTACTGAGTACTCCGAGCGAAAACAGAAACTAGTTAGTAATCAAATGCATGATCCTAGTTCCTGTTAAGATGGCTAATGCAACACATGCAAAATGCAACTAGAAATAGGCTCGGCTATTCTAAGATGTCATGTGAAATGCAACTTGATACATGTATTCAAATTGGAATTGAAATACAATGCAGTTAGCATGATGCGCCGAGCCCGGTGCATGCAAGACAGATGAATGAATGCAAACATGTGAGCATAAGTATGCTAATTGAAACATGCCCTAATCTAACCATCCTAAGTGGTTAAATAAAATGGAGAAAGAAATAGGGGTTGGAAGACATGCATCACACACACGCACACTTATTACAAATTTTCCCTCCTCAGAGGGTTCGAATAAATAATACAAACCTGAATAAATAATTAACTACTCTAGATAATTAAATATTACAAAACTTCTAATTAATTAACAAATTAAAATCAGAAGGGGGGTGGTCGCAGCCCTGCCTCGGAATGATGGGATGATGCATGCTGGACTCGCCTCACCCGGAAACCCGTTGCCATGCCACTATTGCCTCTGTTTACACTGCCTTGTTCCTCTGAAAGTTATGAAAGTTTCCAGAACCCTTCTGAATCACTCCCTGAGTGTGGTGGGATGTCACCACCCCGAATATAGATCCACCAACCATGGGAAAATTGCCATCGACCAAAGTAGGACCACCGGCTAGACTTTGGTAGCTGGTCGGCACTGAATGTGGCCAACCGGCCATCCATTCCTGCAGAATACTGGTTTTGCTGCAGGAGAGGACAGACAGTGTATGGCAAGGTATTTTCAGGACAATGTGTGCATAGCCACTCTCCCTATCATGCGATAAACTCAAGGGAGCATGGCCCTCGGTCCTTGGGACACCAATCACGCATTTCGATGCATGATGGCCAAAGGTACCAAGTTTGCAAATCAATGTAAATGAATGCAACAAAACAAATGCATCCTTCACGCCCTATCATTTTGAGATCAAGGGCGTCGGCGACCGAGGATTGAGACGTGTTTCGTCACTTTAAGTACGAACACACCTCACTCCTCATGTTTGGTTTGACACCCCAAACCAAACATAATGCAATGCATGTATGCAATATGACTCAAGTATACAAAGTGGATCAAGTATGCAATATGAGGGTAAATTAGCAAAACATGCCAAATGCAATGCAAACTAAACATGCAAGCTAAATTAATGTAACAAGAGCATGCAAACATGATATAATGCAAGCATGATGTAACAAGATGCAACCTACCAAATATGCAACTATGTAAAAGGATGGACTTAAACCGAAATGGGAGACCTCAGTCATGCCCCAAAACAGTGGCCAAAGTGCAATGGAAATGATGGATAAGACACAACTAAGCATGCTCATGCAAAGGCCCCAACACTTAGGTGCAAAAGGCAACTTTTAAGGATACTTAAAAGAAGATAATCATGGACACTAGACCAACATGTTAAGCTCTGAAGCACATGCAAAGGATGATGCCAAGTCAAATAAAACATGCAAGCAAGGCATGCAATAAGGTCCACAACTTGAGGCCAACAAAGGCGTTCAAACCATAGCTATGTCAACCAAACCCCAAAGGACCAAAGTGACTTAAAATAGTCCTAAGGCACTCCAAAACAAGCCTAAAGCAGGCATGGAACAAAGCTAAAACATGCTAAGAAATGGGCATGAAACAAGGGGCATTCAAGGCTATAAAAGGGAGCATTCCACTACAACTATCATGACCACACATGGCATGGATTATGCAACAAAAAACAGAGTTTCAATGTGTCAAAATACACCCCAAAACCCACTGATATGGCAGCCCAAGGACTTAAACAAAGAGGCATACACTATGACCCCTTTTAAGGCATGAAAGGACAACACTTCAAAGCATGGGAAGGATGATGAATGCAAGCATACAAGCATGGAACATGGACTGAAATAGCATGGTAAGTGATTTTAAATCACTGAAATAGCCTAAGTAATGCATGCTTATGACTCACACACCCAAGGCTAACAAGCCAAAGTGCAAGGTGGCTATTCAAAGCGTGGAAAACATGACTCCAAAGACCCAAGATAGACCTTAAGCATGGAAAAACAGAGCTATAATGTTCTTGGAACCAAACAAAAATCATGCAAAAATGCCATCTTACAATCATGATACATGTTAGGCCAAAACATGGTATTACATGACAAGCATATGATGCATGTAAGAAACCATTAAACCAACTCAAAGCAGAAGCATAACATGACAAAATATCACTAAATACCCACTGAGATGGAGCCAAAAACAACTAAGCATGCATGCTACCCTTATGAGCCAAAAACACAAGCAAATGAGAAACAGAGGGAGAGGGGTGTCCCTCCCCTATACAAGACCTCAAAGCCACTTCACCACCACTGAAAATCTAGATTTTAGTGATGAGAAGGCCAATACACGAAAGTTCCAAAGCTCAACGAAGAAGACACAAAAAGAGGCCAAACAAAGCCTAAGAGGGGGTGGACGACCCCCAACACCAAAGTGACCTTAATGAAACATCTTAAAAACAAAAAAAAAAATTGAACTTTTATCAGTTATACACTAAGCTCAAAACAACAAGCAAGATAGGCTAAAAGCTAATGTAAAAATGGGGAATGTAAAGCAATAGTGCTCACCCTTGAAGAACACTTCAGGAACAGCAACTCTAGCCCCCTCCTTCTGATCAAAACCAACTCAAAACTCCAAGAACAACCTCTCAACACCTCAACAACTCAAGTATGGTGTAACACTAGGTGTCTTAGTGCAAAATTAAGAGCAAAACACACTTTAAGGCATTCTAACACACACAAATGTAGAGAGAGAGAGAGAGATATATATATATATAGAGAGAGAGTGGTATATGAGATATATATGTCTGATTTGCTGAACCTCACCAAAGGAGATGGGAGGCTCTCTTTTATAGAACAAACAAGGGCCTAAGCTTCTTAGAGAAGCTAAGGCAAAGGGGTCAAGGCTTCTTAAAGAAGTTAAGGCAAAGGGGTCAAGGCTTCTTAAGGAAGCTAAGACAAAGGTCTAAGCTTCTTGAGGAAGCTAAGACAAAAGATCAAGCTTCCTTAAGAAGCTAGAGCAAAGGGTGCAAATCCTCCATACTCGTGTATGGAGGGGGCATAAAGTGGATGCCAACTATGACAGCTGGCATAAAAGATATTCAAAAAGCAGATGGAAGGGGGTTGACCAGTAGAAATGGCCAATTGACCAACAAAGTGGCCGACCGACCGTTAAGAGTGCCGACCGGCCATCACCAATGGCCGGTGGCAAGAAATCACGGCCGGTGACATCATATCACAGCCGGTGGGTTTTAGGGATGGCTAACAAGCCTCTTCCCATCCTCAGAAACACAAAACACAAGTTCTTTGTTCAAAACCAAGCACAAAACAGTCAAGTTAAGAGGTCCTGAGGCAAGGCGCGCAGCCGAGTCCTCCGAGAACTCAAAAGAAACACAAACAAGGATGATCATCGAGTGTTCAAACGATGACGCCCAAGTCTTGAGGACAGTCAAAAATGGGGTGTCTACAGTCCTCCGAGAACTCAAAACAAACACAAAGAAGGATGATCATCGAGTGTTCAAACGATGACGCCCAAGTCTTGAGGACGGTCAAAAATGGGGTGTCTACAGACGTGATCACCCACTTCAAAAGACAAAGGTCTCCTCCTACGGTCAGCATAACCCTTTTGGCAACTCTGGGATGTAACTAACCTCTTACAGATAAGTGCCACTTTCTCCGTCGTTTCCCGAACCAACTCTGGACCTAGTAAAGGTGCATCACCCACCTCGGCCCAACACAATGGAGATCTAAACGGTCGGCCATATAAGGCCTCAAACGGTGCCATGCCAATACTCGATTGGAAACTGTTATTGTAGGCAAATTCCACTAATGGTAGGTGTCTCTCCCACGATCCCTTAAAATCAAGGACACAGCCTCCTAGCATATCCTCAAGGATCTGAATAGTGCGCTCGGACTGACCGTCAGTCTGAGGACGGTAAGCTGTGCTAAAAGTCAATCTAGTACCCAAGGCACTCTGTAAACTCTGCCACAACCTAGCAGTAAAATGCGGGTCTCTATCTGAGACAATCGACACTGGGACCCCATGCAACCTCACTATGTCTCAAATATACAAGTCGATAAGATAATCTACCGAATCTCTTACACGCATAGGAATAAAGTGTGCCGACTTAGTCAACCGATCAACTACCACCCAGATGGCATCTCTACTCCGTTGAGTCCTCGGAAGACCCATAACAAAATCCATCGTGACATGCTCCCACTTCCACTTGGCTATTGGCAAGGGTTGCAACAAACCTGCTGGCCTCTGATGCTCGGCCTTCACTTGCTGACAAGTAAGGCACTTTGACACAAAAACTACCACATCCTTCTTCATACCCGTCCACCAAAACTGGTGACTTAGATCATCATATATCTTTGTGCCTCCTAGATGCACCGCAAGGCGTGAATGGTGAAACTCACGGAGTACTTCCTCTCGGCAAGACTCTGACACAAACAAGTGGTCTCGGTATCTCACACTCAGGTCGGGATACACAGTCAAACCCTTCTCTACCTTCCCAGTAGAGATCTTCTCTCGGAGGGATTTTACCTCAAAATCACCCTTCTGCGCCTCTAACACTCGGTTCACAAGTGTAGGTTGTGTAACTACAGAAAACAAGGCTACAGACCCAACAAACTCGCCTAGATGCAAGTGAAACTCACCAAGGGCACCCAACGTCTCCCATTCTCGGATAGCTATACAAGTTATACTACTGATGGACTTCCTACTTAGGGCATCGGCCACAACATTGGCCTTTCCCGGATGATAGTGCAACTCGAAATCATAATCTTCAATGAACACTATCCACCTTCTTTGCCTCAAATTCAAGTCCCTCTGTGTAAACAGATACTTCAGACTTTTATGATCCGAAAATACCTCAAACCTCTCACCATACAGGTAGTGCCTCCAAATCTTCAAGGCAAAATTCACAGCTGCTAACTCTAGATCGTGGGTAGGGTAGTTTCTCTCGTGTGTTTTCAACTGACGTGAGTCATAGGCTACTACTTTTCCCTCTTGCATCAATACACAACCTAAACCCTCTCATGAGGCATCACAATACACTGCATAACCCAAACCCCTCTCTGGAATAATCAAAACTGGAGCGGTGGTAAGTCTAACTTTAAGCTCTTGGAACGCCTTTTCACAAGTCTCGCTCCATACAAATTTGACCCCTTTCCACGTCAATCTAGTCAAAGGTGAAGCTAGCCTTGAGAAATCTTTCACAAAATGACGGTAATACCCGGCCAATCCCAAGAAACTACGGATTTCAAAAACATTCTCAGGTTGTGCCTAATCCTGCACCGCCTCTATCTTGGATGAATCTGCAGTCACTCCATCCCTGGATACCACGTGGCCTAAGAACTTAACCTCTCTTAGCCAGAACTCACATTTCCCAAACTTAGCATACAGTTTATAGGCTCTAAGCAACTCAAGCACTACTCGCAAGTATTTCTCGTGCTCCTCCTCAAAAGGTGAATAAATCAGAATGTCGTCCACAAAGATGACCACGAAGCGATCTAAGAACTCCCAAAAAATCCGGTTCATCAAGTCCATGAACACAGCTGGGGCATTGGTTAGCCCAAAAGGCATCACCAGAAACTCATAATGGCCATACCGCGTACGGAATGTCGTCTTTAGGATATCTTCATCCCTGACTCTCAACTAATGGTAACTCGATCTCAAGTCTATCTTAGAGAAACAACGAGATCCCTTCAACTGATCAAACAGATCATCTATACGAGGCATAGGGTGCTTGTTCTTAACCGTTACCCGGTTCAACTTTCGATAATCAATGCAAAGTCTCAAAGTCCCATCTTTTTTTCAACAAAGAGGGCTGGTGCTCCCCAAGGCGAAGTACTAGGCTGAATAAAACCCTTATCTAGCAACTCCTGGAGTTAAATCTTCAACTCACTCAACTCGGCTGGGGCAAAATGATACGGTGCCATGGAAATTGGTGTCGTGCCAGGTACTAAGTCAATAGAGAACTCGATCTCTTGATGGGGTGGTAAACTAATAAGATCCCCGGGAAAGACGTCCGAGTACTCACAAACTATTCTGGGCAACTCAGTCCGAGCCTCATCACACTCACTACTCATAAAGCTAGCGAGAAGACAACTAAGCTCACTCGGTCCTCACGGATCATACACCGGTGGTAAAACTCTATCAACCCGATCCCCCAAGAAATGAAAACAGTCGCCGTTCAAGGTACATACAGTAACCCTCTAGCAATAATAGTCTATAACAGCCCGGTATGACGATAACCAGTCCATACCCAAAATTACATCAAAACCAAGCCCATCAATACGAAAGAAAAGGGAAGCTGATGATCGGCGACCTCTATATCACAACCCCGACACTGCTACTTCAGAACCACCTCGCCCCCAATAAGTGACACAACACAAATAGGAGATGCTAACTATGCCAACTCCAACCCCAAAATAGATACAAATGCAGAAGATATAAAAGAGTGGGATGCACCCATATCAATTAACACGTTAGCAACCGAGTTGCAAAACAAAAAGGAACTTCTCATAACAGATGGAGTCGGTACGAGATTCGGTGTTGTAACAGCATACATGCGCCCTGAAGGTCTCTGATACACCTACTCACCTCTCGGAGCATAAGACTGCTGCACAGACTGAGCCGAAAAGGCTCCCTGATTGGCCCTTAAGGCCTAAACTGACTGCACTGGCTGGTAACTCTATGTCTGCGTTGAACCAGACGCACCAGATGTGCCACTCAACTGCGGGCAAAACCTCTTCAAGTGCCCCGCCTGCCCACACTGATAACAAGTGAGCAGTTGGCCTCTACCCTGACTCTGGCCCTGAGAACAGGCCGAAGAAGATGCTGCACGCTGTCCTCCTCCTCTCCATGGGCAAGTTAGAGACTTATGGCCCAACTGACCACATTTGTAACAAGTGATGTCTCCTTGACCGCCTTTCCCAGAACCTGAACTCGGTACTGGAAAGGTAGACCTCGAATGCACTCCCTAGGACTACAGAGGGTTAGAGCCCCTTTGCCTCTTATCGTCCCCCTGACCCTTCTGATTCCTCCTTGAGCCCCTCATTCTTTCCTCCTCTGCATGTATAATGGTCTCAAGATGGGCTGTAGCCTCCACTAGGCACCCATAACCCCTAATCATAGACCCAACAACTCTAAACATGAGTTCGGTCCTCAATCTCTTCTCGAACTCCAGACAACGACGTTCCTCAGTTGCCACTAATTCAGGTGCGAACCTCAACAGACTAGTAAATGTGGCCTCAAACTCCGCCACTAGTGTATTCAACTGCTTGAGTTGAGAAAACTGATCGCTCAACTTTTCCCTCACTGTAGCCGGTAAGTACTTGTCCTGGAAAGCTTCAACAAAAGCCTCCCAAGTTCCTCCAATGCGCCCTCGCACATACTTCCACCACTGACCCGCGTCTCCTTTCAACTGGAAGGACACCAAGGTCACTCGCAAGCCCCCGTCTTCGATGCCAAGAATCTCAAATGTCTTCGTCATCTGCTCAAGCCACTCATCAGCCTTTAGTAGCTCCTTAGGATCACCCAAAATTTTATCTGCATTCGACCGGAAGAACTCCATCTTCAGAAAAGACGGCCCTGCCTCAGCTACTTGGGCCTGGACTTGATTCTCAGCCTTAAGAATGTCCATAGATTCCCTCAATGATCCTGCCATTTCACGGGCTAAGGCGCCCATGGCCTGCTGACCTACTGGTTTGGCCATGTTGGCCTGACCAACTCCTTCTTCCTGTACCGGTATTTCATACGATGTAAGCATCTCCTGTCTCCTAGGCCTACCACACCTACCACCACGAACTCGTCCTGACATCCTAATAAAGGTGACAGAAGAAATTAGCACATTCACAAATGTGCCAAAGCTATCTCACTCGCGTCCTAATACAATGGACAACTGTAATTTCACTCCACGTAAGCACATAGTCACATAAACACAGACGAATTTCATTTCCAGATAATGACTGTCCCGTGGCGTCGCTAGAGTTCCAGTTAGAAACGGCAGTGATCAAGTGCCTTTCCAACAGGATTTCCAGAAACCCATAGACCCGATCAACATCCTAGAAACTAAATTCCATACCCATATAGTCACATAAACATGTTATCATATAAGCACATAACATTACACTTAAGTCTCTAACAAGCAAGACAAACCCATTGTGGTACTAACCACTTCCCACGTACCCAAAGTATTCAAACCCGGTACGCTCTGATACCAAGTTGTAACGCCCTCAAAAATAAAC
>NW_021024715.1:2098112-2117191 GCF_004153795.1 Camellia sinensis | reverse complement strand
ATCTTGTTGTTTTTGGTTGAGTGAGTTGATGTGGGTTTTGATGGGGGGAGTTGGGGTTGAGGGGAATGAGAAAAAGGGGTTGTTGGAAAAGAGGAAGACGAAAGCGGAAAAGAAAAAAAAAGTGAGGGGGGAGATTTTTGGGGAAAATGAAGTGTATGAAAATATTGCAATTGAATCAGAAAGTATTTTAAATAAAAGATCATTACATAGTTTGACAACAAAAGTAAAATGCCTTAGGAGCTTACAACTTTCCCAGTCAACACTTGGGTTAAACAAAAAAAAGTGACTCTATAGTTCGTAAAGCCTCTTTAACAAACTAAAGCCCACGAGTGGCTTGTTTTTGGACGACCATATACAATGTAAGTATAGCACACCAATGAGATATTAACACAATATAGTCACAGAGCATATCAAGCGTGCGAAAGGCTTCCAAGCTAGTCCTTGGAGGGACCTGATAACCATGAACCCATGAAATACGAAAACCTACGCCCAGGTATAGGGTGAGCCATTTTGTTTAGCACGCCCAGAAAGATACGCTACAGCAAACTAATGTAGCACACTATAATTCGTACAGAAACGTTATGGGATATTGTGTGTGATGAATGATGTTATTAAGACTCTCAACTATGCAGACAATCTGAGAACTTGCTCAAGTCATTGTTATCAACCAGCAGGACTATAGTCTTGGGGATGATGAATGCTATTAGTACGCGGATGATATATGATGTAGCAATGTCCTTCATTCTTCCGAAAATATTTAACTATAGTCTCAACGTCATACTGTCCAATTGAATACAATCTCTATTGATAGCAACGTAGAGACTCAAGAACTTTGGCGTCAAAACAATTTTTAATGTAGCACTAGATCATATACTCAGCCTGATATCTATAATGACATCTTCCATTGCTTTTTAGAGAAGCATACTGTGGATGAATCTAGACACATCACTTATTGTAAGCACACTTCTCAACAAAAGTTTGTTTATAATGCAGTAAACGTTCTCAAATAAACATATGTTAGTTCCACGTTTGTATTATCAACTGTGAGTCCATCATTAGTAAAACGATTTTCACATACATTTAGCAAATTGATTACAATGATTTGCGCCATGTATCATGATCCGTGTGAGAGGTCCAACACCCCTATCGCTCCCAAACGCTGTTTGAGTACATCCCCCTTTATGCTCCTCATCGAAACACTCTACATCTCACCAACTTGTAATACTTATGAACACGGGCTCAATTCTATATACACACGATCAGTCCCAAACACACAAATTCATCATATCCTATTTGAGGCATATGCTATTCTCCCAAAGTCCTCGTCAATTACTTCTCTCAGAATACGATTCAATGATCTCAATTGATATTTTGAATGTCGACCGTAATACATCATACGAGTCACCTGCCCTTGGTGGGTTTCCTCATAACAAATAGTTTCCAGTGATATCGGTATGGCACTGGTTGAGGCTGTATGGCACGACCTGTAGGCTCCGGTGTGGTGGCTGAGGTGAATGTGCACCTATTGTTGGTCCAGGTGTGAGGGAACACGACGTAAGAAAGTTGAGCTTATCACGTAGGAAGACTTGTCTATATAGCCTAGAGTCGTTCAAAAAGTGGTTATGCCGCAAATAGAACGGAGGCCTTTGGTTATTTGAGGCTAGGTCGATCCAACGCCTTCTTCGTGAATATCACCTAGCAGGCTTTTTGTGAGGTTTGGGGTCTACAACAATCACAAGACATGTGTCTGGTCGACCTATAGTCTTAGATGTCCCCACTCATTAAATGGTCCCAACTGATGAGAGTTTCTTGATAAGTAGAGGATTGGGGAAGTTGCATGACACGTTTAGTCTTTACACGGCCAAACAGTTATGGTCACGGAGGTGCACGACGTGTTCATGTTTTAGTATGTTCGGAAGTACGAGCCGAATGATCGATTCGCATAGTAAATTGGATTGGACCGATCATTGAGGTAGACGTTGATGAGGTTCTCAACATTATATGGAGAGACCTATGTGTCTTATGGATAGGCGGGATACAAAGTCTGCAAGGACATGACCACTTCCCTTTCGTAAAAGATTCATGCAACATCGTGAGTTGGAGTGTAAGCCACTTGGGATACGTAATGAGAGTACTCTGAAGTCACTGGAGCTACCATATCCGGACATGTTTTGGGTACCATCTTTTGTGTTTTTGTTGAATTTTGCAAGACATTGATACTTTGTTTTAGTATGTGGAAAATGTTATTGCCTCTTTCGAATTATTTGGTCATGGCACAATTGGAAGTTAACCTTTAACAAATTATGCATTATCGATTATTCTTGATCTATTAATACTATATTAACACATAAATTTAATTAGTTGCATATATGTTGGAAGAATAAAGATAAGTCTATTAATTTGTGGACACTATGATTGAAATTGGTCAATTTCAAGGAGAATTCGCTGATACAAAAATTCCAAATACCCGACTGATATTTTGTATTCATTCGCATCGATATGATGGATATGAATGGTTGTACTCAAATTCGCCACGTTCCGAGAAAGTGATGAATGACCAAGTAATAATGCGAGATCACAGTTTAACAAGACAATTGTTTCGTAAATTGTCATAATCTTTTGGAGACCTGGAGAAATCACATACTTTTTTGAAAAAAAATATCTCTTAATACTTGAGGTTAATATTCGGGGACTGAAATTCTTTAAGTAAAGCCAGAAACCCCGTCGGTCTTAAGTGTATATGTTGAAACTACCTAACGACCCACTCAAAATCTCTCTCCAAAGGTGTCATTAATTCACTTTATTTCAAATTCAAATCGTAGCTTATTAAGTAGTTTCCGAGATGACTACAAGTATTTCATAAGATTGAGAAATATTGATGTCGTATATTGTCTATATTCCATCCTTTACTCTTTATATCTTCTCATGAGCCTTTCACATAGGGGTGTGATGATGTACCCGATAGGAACAAGATGAGTGAGGTAAAATAAGATAAGCCCATCGAATTGAGCCATGCTCGCCCGAGAACATCCGAAGGAATTTTTTTTGAGTAGAATGAAAGGAATTGCTATGGCACCTCTCTCACCGAAGCTCTCACTTATTTCTTCTGTCTTACTACAAGGCCCAAGGTAGCCAGGCGAGAGCGTACATCACTTTAGACGCATACGATGGTGTGATCACAGTAAGCCATCGCTGCAAGAGGAAGCATCTGTGACAAGCTTGTAGGCAGTAGAGCTACTATCGTCGCCAATGTGGCGAGCGCTTTTGTAAGAACTCATCGAGATTCTGAGCGAGAAAAGGACAGAAGTCACTTGCAGTTGTCACTAGACACACGTGAGTGTTGACCTTACAGTACGCAAAGAAGTGACAAGTGTCTAGACCGTCGAGGAGTGTCAGTCCTTAAGTTGAAATCACTTTTGGCCATACGCGATCACTTATTGACCTCTTCTTTCTCTACCCTTCTGTCACATAACTTCTATCTAGAACTCATAGGGGCTCCCACTTTAAAGCTTCCAGTTCTGCTCTCTTATTTTGAAAATCATCACACGACGACACGCGGTACGCATCGAACGTCAGACACAGGACTCCACGCTCGGCCGATCACAAGCGCCGCTCAAAGCACAGATGCACACTATGGCAAGGAAAGTTTTGCAGTCGAATGGAGTCCCTGCTGACGAGCTTGAAAATGGAGATAACGCTCCGGTGTCCGAAAAGACCTCGCAAAAAAAAAAAATTGCTGAGAGTGAGAAAAACCCTCTCAGAGCGTCAAAACACCCGCGCCACCGCCGGCAGCGTATAAAGGCCAAATCTGGGCATCAAACTCTTGATTTTAACACACCAACTGTTCCAAACCTGACCAACACAACCCAAGATCAAAATCACAAAGAAGTAAACGATGGGATAAGAATACGACAACAACACAATCATGGAACTGAGTCCGGAATACAATAAACAAAGAAAGGGAAAACCGGGATCGTTATAACCTCCCCCCCTTAAAGAATTTCATCCCCGAAATCAGATAAATAAAATTCAAAAAAATGATTTCTCAATTCTCAACAATATTACAATTCAACATTCATTAACTTGACCCATTACTGGTCATTCCATCCCTTCTCAAGGGGCAAATTACAACATATTCCACAACATGCATTATCAATCATGCATTCTCCCTTGAAATTGACCAATTTCAACACATATTCCACAATTCAATTACATATTCAATGCCAATCAATATATTTGTATATCTAAAACAGAATTAACATATGCAATGTTAAAATAAACTTCCATTTCCGAACCATATTCGATGGCAATAACATTTCCACAATCTAAAACATATACAATGTCTTCAAAATTCAACAACATAGCAAAGTTTACCAAACAAGTCCGGATATTTCTCACAGACCTCAAACTCACGTTCCCAAGTGGCTTCCTCCACCCCGTGATGTTCCCACAGAACTTTTACCAAGGGAATGGTCTTGCCTTGCAAGACTTGATCCCGCCTATCCAAGACCCTCACCGGTCTCTCCTCATACGAGACATCCTCATCAACCTCCAAGTCGGTCCAATCCAATACATGCGACGGATCCGGCTCGTACTTCCGAAGCATACTAACATGAAACACGTCATGCACCCCGGACAACTGTGGCGGTAAAGCTAAACGGCATGCAACTTCCCCAATCCTCTCAAGAATCTCAAAGGGACCAATAAACTGAGGGGACAACTTCCCACTCTTCCCAAACCTCATCAAAGCCTGCCTAGGTGATATTTTCAGAAAGACGTGATCACCTACCTCAAATACCAAAGGCCTCCTTCTATTGTCGGCATAACACTTTTGACGACTCTAGGCTATAACAAGTCTCCTACGGATAAGCTCAACTTTCTCCGTCGTTTCCCTCACCAACTCTGGACCCAACAAAGGTGCATTACCCACCTCAGCCCAACACACCGGAGACCTACAAGGTCGGCCATACAAGGCCTCAAACAGTGCCATACCGATACTCGACTGGAAACTATTGTTATAGGCAAACTCCACCAAGGGCAGGTGCCTCTCCCACGACCCACTAAAGTCAAGGATACAACCTCGAAGCATATCCTCAAGGATCTGAATGGTACGCTCGGACTGCCCGTCAGTCTGAGGGTGATAAGTCATGCTAAAGGTTAACCTAGTGCCCAAGGCACTCTGCAAACTCTACCACAACCTAGCAGTAAAACGTGGATCTTTATTTGAGACGTTCGACACTAGGACCCCGTGCAACCTCACTATGTCCCGAATATACAAGTCGGCTAGATGATCTACCAAATCTCTCACTCGCATAGGAATAAAGTGCGCCGACTTAGTCAATCGGTCTACAACCACCCAAATAGCATCACTACCCCGCTGAGTCCTCGGAAGACCTACAACGATGTCCATAGTGACATGCTCCCACTTCCACTCGGCAATAGGCAAGGGTTGCAACAAACCCGCTGGCTTCTGATGTTCGGCCTTCACTTGTTGACAAGTAAGGCACTTCGATACAAAAACTGCCACGTCCTTTTTCATACCCCACCACCAAAACTGGCAACCCAAATCACGATACATCTTAGTACCTTCCGAATGCACCGCAAGGCGTGAATGGTGAAACTCTCGGAGTACCTCCTCTCGGTAAAACTCCGACACAAACAAACGTTCTCGGTATCTCACACTCAGGGCGGGATACACAGTTAAACCCTTTTCAACCTTCCCACTGGAGATCTTCTCTCGGAGGAATTCTACCATAAGGTCACCTCTCTGCGCCTCTAACACTCGACTCACAAGTGTAGGCTGCGCAGCAACAGAAAACAAGGCCGCAGACTCAACAGATTCACCCAGAAGCAAATCAAACTCGCTAAGTGCACCCAACATTTCCCACTCCTGGATGGCTATACAAGCTACATCACTAATGGATTTTCTACTAAGGGCATCAGCCACAACATTGGCCTTCCTTGGGTGATAGTGCAACTCAAAGTCATAATCCTCTACCTCCTCTGCCTCAAATTCAAGTCTATCTGTGTAAACAGATACTTCAAACTCTTATGATCCGAGAACACCTCGAATCTTTCACCATAAAGGTAGTGCCTCCAAATCTTCAAGGCAAAAATCACAGCTGCTAACTCTAGGTCATGGGTAGGGTAATTCCTCTCGTGTATTTTCAACTAACGTGAGCCATAGGCTACCACTTTCCCCTCTTGCATCAGCACACAACCCAAACCCTCTCGTGAGGCATCACAATAAATCGCATAACCCAAATCTCTCTCCAAAATAATTAAAATCAGAGCGGTGGTAAGTCAAACTTTCAACTCTTGGAACGACTTTTCACAAGTCTCACTCCATACAAATTTGACCCCCTTCCGCGTCAATCTAGTTAATGGCGAAGCTAGCCTGGAGAAATATTTCACAAATCGGCGGTAGTACCCAGCTAATCTCAGAAAACTGCGGATCTCAAAAACACTCTCAGGCTGTGCCCAGTCTTGCACTGCCTCAATCTTGGATGTATTAACAGACACCCCTTCCCCGGAGACTACATGGCCTAAGAACTTGACTTCACTTAGCCAAAACTCACACTTCCCAAACTTCGCATATAGCCTATGGGCTCTAAGCAACTCAAGCACCACTCTCAAGTGTTCCTCGTGCTCCTTCTCAGAAGGTGAATAAACCAGAATGTCGTCCACGAAAACGACCACAAAACGATCTAAGAATTCCTGGAATATCCGGTTCATCAAGTCCATAAATACTACCGGTGCATTGGTGGGCCCAAAAGGCATCACTAGAAACTTGTAGTGGCGATACCGCGTACGGAATGCCGTCTTCGGGACATCTTCCTCCCTGACCCTCAACTGGTGGTAACCCAATCTCAAGTCTATCTTAGAGAAACAACGGGACCCTTTCAACTGGTCAAACAGATCATCTATATGGGGCATAGGGTACTTATTCTTAACCGTAGCCCGATTCAATTTCCGGTAATCGATACAAAGTCTCAAGGCACCATCTTTCTTTTTAGCAAAGAGGGCCGGTGCTCCCCACGGCGATGCACTAGGGCGAACAAAACCCTTATCTAGCAACTCCTGGAGTTGAATCTTCAACTCACTCAACTCGGCTAGGGAAAAACGGTAAGGTGCCATAGAAATTGGCGCCGTGTCGGGCACTAAGTCAGTAGAAAACTCCACCTCTCGATGTGGTGACAAACTAACAAGATCCTCGGGAAATACGTCCGGGTACTCACAAACCACTCTCGGCAACACAATCTGGGTCTCATCTCATTCACTACTCATAAAGCTAGCGAGTAGACTACTAAGCTCACAACGCCCTCGCGGATCATACACTGGTGGCAACACTCTTCCAACCCGATCCCCCAAGAAATTGAAACAATCCCCGCTCGAGGTACATACTGTGACCCTCTGGCAGTAACAATCAATAATAGCCCGGTATGACGATAGCCAGTCCATACCCAAAATCACATCAAAACCCAACATAGCCATCACTACAAAAGAAAATAGAAGCCGACGGTCGGTGACCTCTATATCACACCCTCTACACCCCTACTTCAAAATCAATTCACTCCCAACAGGTGATACAACACAAATAGGAGATGCTAATTGTGCCAACTCCAACCCCAGAATAGATGCAAATGCAACAGATATAAAGAAATGGGATACACTTGTATTAATCAACACATTGGCAACCGAGTTGCAAAACAAAAAGGTACCTCTCACAACAGATGGAGCCGGTATAAGATCCTGTGCGGTAACAGCATACACACGCCCTGAAGGTCTCTGGTCTACCTGCTCACCTTTTGGAGTAAAAGACTGCTGCACAGACTGAGACACAGACTGAGACGATGAAGTCCCCTGATTGGCCCTCGAGGCCTGAACTGACTATGCAGGCTGAAAACTCTGCGTCTGCCTCGAACCAGACGCACCCGATGTGCCACTCAACTGCGGACAATACCTCTTCAAATGCCCCGTCTGACCACACTGGTAACAAGAGAGCGGCTGGCCTCTGCCTTGACTCTGGCTCTGAGGTCGAGCCAAAGATGAAGCTGCTTTCTGCCCTCCTCCCCTCTGCGGGCAAACTGGAGACTTATGGCCTAGCTAACCACATTTGTAACACGTAATGTCTCCCTGACTGCCTCTCCCAGAGCCTACACTCGGCACTGAAAAGGTCAATCTAGCAAATGCACCCTGGGACTGCTGAGGGTTAGGACCCCTCTGCCTCCTACCATCCCCCTGGCCGTCCTGACTCCTTTTGGAGCCCCTCATCCTCTCCTTTTCCTCCTGCATAATGATCTCAAAATGCGATGCCGCATCCACAAGGCGTACATATTCCCGAGTCATGGACCCAACAACTCTAGTCTTGAGCCCATGTCTCAATTTCTTCTCAAACTCAAGACAACGGCGTTCCTCAGACGCCACAAGCTCAGGTGCAAACCTGGATAAACTGGTAAAAGTGGCCTTAAACTCTGCCACAGGCATACTCGGCTGCTTGAGCTGACAGAACTGGTCCCTCAGCTTCTCCCTAACAGCTGGAGACAAAAACTTCTCCTGGAAAGCATCTACAAAGGCCTCCCAAGTGCCACCAATACGCCCCTGAATGAACTTCCACCATTGACCCGCATCTCCCTTCAGCTGGAAGGACGCCAAGGTCACCTTCAAAGCCCCGTCTTCGATGCCAAGCATCTCAAACGTCTTCGTCATCTGCTCAAGCCACTCGTTAGCCTTAAATGGCTCTTTCAAATCTCCCACAAACTTGTCCGGGTTAGACCGGAAGAACTCCCTCTTCAGAAAAGAAGGCCCTGCCTCAGCAATGTGGGCCTAGACTTGATTCTCAGCTCTGAGAATGTCCATGGATTCCCTCAACGCTCCTGCCATCTCGCGGGCTAAGGCGCCCATGGCCTGCTGACCTACTGGTTCAGCCACATTGGCCTGACCAACACCCTCCCGCTGCGCTGGAATCTCATTTGGTATAGGCATCTCCTGCCTCCTAGGCATACCTCGCCTACCACCACGTCCTCGTCCTGACATCTTAATAAAAGTAGCGAAGAACATTAGCACATTCACAAATGTGCCGAAGCTATTTCAGTCACGTCCTAAAGCAATGGACAATAGTAATTCATTCTACGTAAACAAATAATCACATAAGCACTTACGAATTTTCATTTCCGGATAATGACAGTCCTGAGGCGTTGCTAGAGTTCCAGTTAGAAACAGCATTGACCAAGTGCTTTTCCAATAGGACTCTCAGAAACCCAAGGATCCAATCAACATCCGATAAACTAAATCCCATACACAAGTAGTCACATAAGCATGTTATCAGATAAACACGTAATATCACACAAAAGTCTCTAGCAAGCGAGACAAACCCATTGTGGTACTAACCATTTCCCACGTACCGAAAGTATTCAAACCCGGTACGCTCTGATACCAAGTTGTAACGCCCTCAAATCCAACTCATAAATCATGCATTCATTACATCCATAAACTTAAGAGAGTAAAACATATTGCCATTCATCAGAGCATTCTTATAAAAGATATTACATGTTGACAACAAAAGTAAATACCCTATAGGCTTACAACTTTCCAAGTCAACACTTGGGTTCAACAAAAGTAGAGTTCTAACTCTTTACACAAACTAAGCCCATGGTTTCGTATACATGTAATATACAAAAGAGAATTAACAAAAAGAGCTATCAGCCTCAAGCCTCCCAAGCTATGTCCTTGGAGGTGGCGTATCACCTGAACCTAAAAATGATGTCCCATATAGGGTGAACCAACGCCCAGAAGAGATATGCTAAACATAATATGAGCAGTAACTAAAACATTAGCACTTGATAAATGTTTAACTCACATAAACCAACGTACAACACATTTCAGTACCATGACAAATATGTCCATGTTTCATCCCACATTTCTTTAATTATCCAATTTTCAATTTATGAACATGGCTCAGAACCTGGCCAACAATTTAATGAGACTACAACTCATATTAAAACACTTCATTTTTAAATGAGATAACAACTCATATTAACACACTTCCAAAATTCACAATAGATACATATATTTGTTGTATCAATATCACATTAAAACACTTCCATACTTCACAAATGATACACAGATTCGCTGTATCAATGGAGTCCATCCCCTATCTCCTCCCAAATAATATTCGGTTTTGGAGTCCATCCCCTATCTCCTCCCAAACCGTGGAGTATATCCCCTATCTCTTCCCACACAACACAATGTATATAAACACATATTATATACAAGATCAATCAATACACAAATTCGATGTATTATTCCAACCGTCATATTCAATGACATACTCAATTGATTAGTTTTAATTCGCCTAATCATCATGCAGTGTCTACAACAGTCAAGACTGTCCTCCACCGATAGCCCAAAGTAATTATTTCTAAACAGATAATAAATGCATCAACAGATAAATTATCAATATTTTCAAAGGTGAGAGATTTATAAATCCAACTCCACCATGCATTCTCATCTTTAGCCAATTTCATCTTTTCCATCCCAATTTCATATTTCACAATGGAAATCATTAATTACACTAATGACCCAACAAAAATCCAAATATGACATTTCCCCAATATTGACCCAACAGTCCAAATATCAACAAAGACATTTCTAATCTCATTCTAAGACCTAAAATACTCATGTATGGGTTAAAGTAACAAAACCCCTCTTTATATATTTTGAAACCCTAACACCCAAAATTTCCCAAATCAAACATTAAATCAAAATGACTATAGTTCATGTCAAAGATCATAAAAATGAGTAGTTATCCCTACCTCAAATGGAGAGACCCAAAGGAATGATGAAGAAAATAAAAAATGCTCCAAACTTCCAGATTTTTGGATCAAAATGTAGCTCTCACCAAGCTCCACACTCTTTACAACGGCCCAAAGGTACGAGATCACTAGAGCTAGATGATTTCTTAGAGAGAAGATGAAGTTTTAGAGTGAGGAGCTCTCCAATGGAGGTTTTGAAAAAGTAAGAGAGAGAAAGAAAGTCAAAAAGTGATCCAAAAAGTGATTTCACAGACTGATATAAAAACAGGTCCGCTCAAGCGTCAGACACAGACTCACGCTTGAGCGTCATAAGCGTCGCTCGAGCGCTGGATGCACACTTCCAGAAGTTTTACAGTCGATGGTCCCCGCTCGAGCGTCCGAAGACCTGCAAAACAAAATGCTGAGAGATGAAAAATCCCGCTCGAGCGTCAAAATCCCCGCTCGAGTGGACAAGCAACAACAAGGGCTCGCTCGAGCGTCAAAATCCCCGCTCGAGCGTAAAGGCCAAAATCTGGGCATCAGCTCTTGATTTCTAAACACAACCAACCTGTTCCAAACCTACCTAACACAACCCAAGACTCAAATACAAAGAGTAAAGGATGGGAATAAGAATACGACAACAACACAATCACGGAACCGAGTCTGGAATACAATAAACAAAGAAAGGGAAAACCGGGATCGCGATATCCCACACAATGTTGTAGATCCCCTATCTCCTCCCATACAAAGATACATATACAATGTATTAAACATGTTGACATATACAATGACCCAACAATTTACATATTCAACAATTTTATTCCGACTGTCATATTCAATGGCATAATTCAATTGATTAGTTTCGATTTACCTAATCATCATGCAATGTCTACAACAATCAAGACTATCCTCCACCGATAGCCCAAAACAGTTATTTCTAAACAGATAATAAATTTACCAAACAGATAAATTATCAACTTTTCCATAGGTGGGTGATTATTCAATCCAACCGCACCATCTAACCACAAACCTTCCGAATTCTATAATTCCACAATAATTTCACTATTTATACAAAATAGTTATTTAACTCCAAACTAGGGCATTTTCCCCCAAATTCTATGACATTGATTCAAAGGTCCAAATTTCACCATTTCAACTATTTTACACCAATAACCCCAATTTAAGACCCACATATACATATGAAGTTTATAATTTAAAACCCTTCTTTCACAAATCAACACCAAAGCCCTAACTTCACCCAAAGTTCCCAAATTCCAACATTTATACAAAATAACCAACATTTATGTTAAAACTCACAGTAAAGCGTAGTTTATCCCTACCTCAAAAGGAGAAGCTCAAAGGAGATGAAAAAAGAAACCCAAGATACTCCAAATCTCAACTTTTTCGGATCAAAGTGAAGCCCACGAAATGCTCTAGCTTTCTTACAAAGAGACTAGGGTAGAGAGACCCAAGAACAAGTTTTATTTGCAGAGAAAGGGAGAGTTTAGAGAGAGCGGCAGCCAAATTTAGGGTTTGGAGAGAAATAAGGATGAAAAAGTGATATAAATCCCGCTGCTACGATCTGATATACACAGGGCTCGCTCGAGCGAAGGAGTGGTCGCTCGAGCAACCAAAGACAACAAAACCTCGCTCGAGCACAAGAAGTGTCGCTCGAGCGCACAATGAAAAGCTTTAGGTCGGCAACCAGACGCACACTCGAGCACAAGAGTGCTCGCTCGAGCGAAGGAACACAAAACATAGAGCTCACTCGCTCCAGTGCAAGAAAGCTTGCTCGAGCGAAGAAAACCAACCTTCAGGTCCAATCTAGACGTAGACATACGCTCGAGCGCACGAGTTCTCGCTTGAGCCAAGAGACACATCAAACAAAGCTCGCTCCAGCGCTATAACCTTTGCTCGAGCGAAGAAGCAATTACCCAAGGCTCACTCGAGCGAGGCTTTTGTTTCAACTCACAACAGCATGTTCCAAATTTACCCAACACATCCCACAATTCAAATACAAAGAATTAAATGACGGAAAAGAGATAAAGACAACAACAAACACCCATGGAACAGAGTCCGGAATACAATAAATTAGGGGGGAAAACCAAGATCGCTATACCCACAATCCTTGGTCAAGCGCAATAACCCTCGGTCGAGCGAAGAAACAAATACCCAAGGCTTGCTCGAGCGCAAAAAGCCTTGCTTGAGCAATGAAACCAAAACTTGAGCAGCAACCACATGCACCAACTCAACACCAACCTGTACCAAACTCACCTAACAAGTCTCAAAACTCAAATACAAAGAGTAAAAGGAAGAAAACAAAATTTAGACAACAACATACAACCACGGAACCCGAGTCTGGTACACAACAAAGGTCGGGGTAAAACCTGGATCGCTATATTGACCCTTAATATTTAATTATGTATTATATTTAGTAAAATTCAATAAAATTTAAATGTCTAATTTAAAAATAAAATAATTTTATTTAACTTTTTATTGATGTTTTATTTATTTAATTTTTTAAAATAATTTTTTAACAATAAAAAATTTAATTCATAAGACAATAATTTTTAATTTATTATTTTTAATTAAATTTAATTTATAATTTAATATATAATTTTAAATTAACAGCACTAAAAAAATAATTTTATTTAATATATAAATTTAATTTTTTATCAACAATAAAAAATTTAATTCATAAGACAATAATTTTTAATTTATTATTTTTAATTAAATTTAATTTATAATTTAATATATAATTTTAAATTAACAGCACTAAAAAAATAATTTTATTTAATATATAAATTTAATTTTTTATCAACAATAAAAAATTTAATTCATGAGACAATAATTTTTAATTTATTATTTTTAATTAAATTTAATTTATAATTTAATATATAATTTTAAATTAACAGCACTAAAAAAATAATTTTATTTAATATATAAATTTAATTTTTTATCAACAATAAAAAATTTAATTCATGAGACAATAATTTTTAATTTATTATTTTTAATTAAATTTAATTTATAATTTAATATATAATTTTAAATTAACAGCACTAAAAAAATAATTTTATTTAATATATAAATTTAATTTCTTAACAACACTAAAAAAATTGTAAGGCCATAATTTTTAATTTTTTATTTTTAATTAAATTAAATTTATAATTTATATTTTTTATTTAATATATAATTTTAAATTAACAACACTAAAAAAATAATTTTACTTAATATATAAATTTAATTTTTTAAGAACACTAAAAAAATTTAATTTATAAGGCCATAATTTTTAATTTTTTATTTTTAATTAAATTAAATTTATAATTTATATTTTTTATTTTTTATTTCATATATAGAAAGTATACGTCATCATCTTCTTGTCTATTGGTTGTTTGTTTGGTGGTGATCCTAGTTATTGCATGATGAGCCATGTGAAGATGGCCAACCAACTATGAATGGCTGATTTCTTCCCTTGCAAGTCCCATGCGTGTGTGAAGATAGTCAACCAACTATGAATGGCTGATTTCTTCCCTTGCAAGTCCTATGCATGCAAGGCACACATGGGGTTTCCGTCCAAAAGTTCGACGACTGTTAACTATTGGACCATTTCAAGCCAAAAACCAAACTGCAAGGGCAAAATTGATACATTTAGAAGTGCAAGGACCAAAATGAAACCATGGGTAAATTATAGGAACCATTTCTATAATTTGCCCTTTTAAATATTAAAAATTCGAGGGAGATGAAAAAAAAATTACAAAAAAATAAAAACCTCACAAAACACTCAAATTAATAGAAAAATAGAAAAATAGAAACTGCATAGGCCTTGGAGATCATCTACCGAAAATTTGTTTGCTACTCTATTTCGCCTTTGGAAAATCTTTTGGGAATTCATGTTTTTCATGCAACAAGACCAAAACAAAGCAAACAAAACCTTTCCAAGAGAAATGATATAATATACACAAAAATTATCAATTGAAAATTTTAACAAACATCCACTAATTATCTCATTTTGTTTGTGTGGCCAAAATTAAAACTTAATCCGACAATCTTTAAAAATCATTCAGTATTTCACAATTCTAACTTCACAGTTGTGTTTGAAACAGTCCTTTTAGCCAGGAATAACTTCGCTGCATTTCTGGGTGCCTTACTGAAAATCCTTCTAGAAAGTCGGGCCACACCACAATTATTTGAAAATTTTGGGCCATAGTACAATTCTTTGAATTTAGGAAATATTTCGTTACCACCAAGGAATATTCCGTTTACGGATGTCAGCGGTGCATCATGTTGACATCATCATCCACAAATAGTAATATATAAAAAAAAAAA
The DNA here is from genome assembly GCF_004153795.1 of Camellia sinensis. NCBI lineage: Eukaryota > Viridiplantae > Streptophyta > Magnoliopsida > Ericales > Theaceae > Camellia > Camellia sinensis. The sequence continues at coordinate 2,102,072 of NW_021024715.1, read as the reverse complement.
TGAAACAAAAAGACATATACCATTAACCTATGTTTCAACCTCTAGAACCTTAACCACTGAGCAAAACCAAATCTTGTGTTGAATTTCCCCGCAGATAATATTTAAACACAAGAATCAGTAAAGAAAGATTAGACAGCTTTTATATATATTTTTTATTTTATGAAACATGATGTGCATGGTGGTTTTACCCACCATTGCACCAAAAAATATATATACACTTAGTAAACAAATTACATTAGGTGATTCGGCTAATCATTTTTAACAATCTAAATCACATATTTAAAATAAGAAAAATATTTTTAACAAACCTAAATTGCATATTTATATCACATATTTAAAATAGGAGAAATCGAAAGAAAATAAATGAGAAAATTATAAAAGGACTGCTAAATGCCCCTACTTTTTTTCTCTGGACCCCGTTTTTTCATATTTTTTTTATTACAATTTTATCTTAACATCAATTTCCATTTTTGACCCCATCTCTATCCCTCCAAACCTAACCCCTAACCTAACCCCCAAACCCAAACCAACCCATCTCCATCTCCATTCCGGTTAGCAATTTCTCCGCCATCACCAAATTCGACCACCCTCCACCCCACCATCACAAAACGAACTACAACCCCCAACAATGGCTGACACCAAACCCTAAAAACACCTCCACAAAGAGTCCAAAAAACCAGAGAAAATGGCCAACATATCCTTCAACATATGGCCTCCACTGCAGCGCACTCACGACGTTGTCGTCAATTTCCCTATCGAAACCCTCTTCGAGCCTTCCGTCCTCCCCAAGCACTACAGATCCATGTCCCACAATGAGGTTGACACCACTGCCCACCGCATCGACGACAAGGCCTTTGTCGCCGCCTCTACCTCTACTGATGAAACGACATCAAGATCCTTCAAATCTACTCCAACGAGATCAGTACATGCATGCTCGACACTGTCAAGTCTAGATTTGCCTCTGGATCTACACCCAATGGTACCACAGCGCCTCTGACTATCGACCTTATCGCTACCACCAATGAGAAAATCCCATTCGTTGAAATTGAGTAGGGTTTTAATTCAACTTCACATCTATTTATGTTGGGTTTCGATGCTATTTTGCTATATTGAGATATTTTTGTACTCTTTCATGGATTTTGGATTGCATCATATTTTATTTTCTTCTTGTGTGGATTTTTATTTTTATTTTTATTTTTAGTTTTATTTTTTTAATCATGTTGCAGGTTGGTCGCTAGAGATAAGGATGGCGAAGAAAGGATAAGGTTGCAGGTGACAGTGGTTGGGTTGGGGAAAGGGTATAGTTGGTATTATAGCGATCAGGGTTTTCCCCGCCATTTATTGTATTCCGGACTAAGGTTCCGTGGTTGCATGTCGTTAACTATACTTTATTTCCATCCTTTACTCTTTGAATTTGAGTTTTGGAATGTCTTGGGCGTGTTTAGAACAGGTTGGTTGCTAATTGGCCTAAAACCTTGTTGCCTATAATTTTGGTTTTCCGCTCGAGCGGGTCCTTTTCCGCTCGAGCAAGGTTTGCAATCTTTCAGTACTTTGTGCGTTTGCAAAAATACTGTAGAAGTGTTTTTCACGCTCGAGCGGAGTTTCTTACGCTCGAGCGGGTCTGAGCTAGAGCGGCCCCTCTAGTGCTTGAGCGACTGTCTGAAGTCTATAAAATACTGGACGAGTGTTTTCTACGCTAGAGTGGGTCTCTTTGCACTCGTGCGAGTTGCGCCTAGCTATTGTGTCTTGGTGCTCGAGAGGCCTTTATTGCACTCGAGTGGGTCGAATTCTTGTGTCTGACGCTTGAACGTCAAACTCTCCGCTCGACGGTCAAGCGGACTATACGTATATCAGATAGCGAAAGTGACTTTTTAAATCACTTTTTCTGTCCTTTCTCTCTCTAAAACTTTCCAAAACCCTAAGTTGAGAGCTTCTCTCTTTAAAATACCCTGTCTCTCTACATTTTGATCTCCTCACCCTCCTTCCTTTGATAAAAAGATTGAGCTCTTCAAGATCTCCATTTTCATCCGAGTCGAAGTTGATTTCATCATCTTTGGAGTTCATCTCTCGCTTGGCTCATCTTCTCTTCTTGAGGTAGGGATAAACTACTCTTTATTATGAGTTTTGACATAAATGTTGGTTATTTGTATAAATGGTTGGTTTGGGTGAAGTTAGGGTTTGGGTGTTGATTTGAGAAAGAGGAATTTTCAAATTTATACCCCTTAGGTGTAAGAGGAATCAAAAAATGGGGTTAATGGTGTAGGATTGTTGAAATGGTGAGATTTGGACCTTGGGTCAATGTTTTGAAATTTGGGGAAAAATGCCCTAGTTTGGAATAAATAACTATTTGTATAAATAGTGGATTCATTGTGAAATTAATGAAATTAGCTTGAGAATTATGGAATTGGAGGATAATGTAATTATATGGTGTTGTTGGATTGATGAATCACTCACCTATGGAAAATGTAATAAATTTATCTGTTGAGAAATTCATTTATCTGTCTAGATATATCTGTTTTGGGCTATTGGTGGAGGATAGCCATGATTGTTGTAGAAATTGCATGATGATTAGGTAAATTGAAACTAATCAATTGGAATATGTCATTAAATATGATGGTTGGATGTAAACATTGTTTATGTGATTGAATTAGTCATTGTATATGACAACGTGTTAAATACATTGTACATGTATCATGCTTGGAAGGAGAAAGGGGATGGACTTCATTGATAATTAAGTTGGCCGGAGTGTCCAGGGTGAAAGTCTCGAAATCATATATATATTTGGGTGCCGGTTTTCTCAGACGTAGTTCTGTAAAATGGCAAATGAATGGAAGTGTATGATTGATGTTTATGATTGAAGTGTTGATAATATGAGTTGTAATCTCATTTTGAAATGTTTAGATGTCAATGAACTATGTCAATGGACTGATTGGGATACATAAATGCAAAGGGATTAAAATATAGATGTAAACGTTGATTTGTTATGGAAAGGATGTATATTAGTTTACAAGTGTTAAACATTTATCAGATGATAATATTTTAGTTAATTCTCATATACTGTTTAGCATATCTCTACTGGGCTTTGGCTCACCCTACTTGGGACACCATTTTCAGGTACAGGAGACATGCCACCTCCAAGTCTTAGCTTGGGAGGTCTAGGAGTTGAAGACTCCATTTTGTTGTTTTCTTTTTGTGTTAAATGTATATTCAAACAAAGAGCTTTCTATGTACAGAGTTAGAACTCTTCTTTTGTTGTAACAAAGTGGTAACTTGGAAAGTTGTAAGCCCGTAGGGCATTTATTTTTGTTTCTAACATGTAATATCTTTTGTAAGGAAGACTCTAATGAATGAAATTATAAGATTTCTTCAATGTTTATGGATTATATGAATGGCTGTCTTATACTATAATTTGAGGGCGTTACAGGTATTAAGATGGGGTTTAAAAAGAAAATGGAGAAAGCTCATTTTGTTAGGTAGGTGTTCAAAGAAGTGGGGGATCCTAAGAAAATATGAAGGTGCTAATAGCAGTCCTCTTATTTTAATTGTCAAACTTTATTTTGATCACTCTTAAGGTTGTGGGTTGTCTTATCAATTCTCAGTTCAAAATTCGGAATTTCAACTTTAGTGGTTGATTTTTGAATGTTGTATTGGTGAAGAGGCAATAAAGAGAATGGAAAGAAATGTTTGATTCAAAAAAATAAAATATTTAAGAAATTTTTTTTTCTTTTTTTTTTCTTCTTTTCTTTCTTTTCTTAGATTTTCTTTTCAATCTCTCTCAAGTCTGTCTCTCTTTCTGATCTCTCTCGCACCAATTCTTTCTCTTTTTTTCTCCTCCTTTCCTTTTTGCATTCCGCCCCCCCCGCCATAATGCTTCTCCCATTCGATTTTCACCATTGATATCGACTTGTTTCTCAACTGTCTCACTTGTCTGTCGATAATTCTCATCGGCTTCTCTTCCTA
>NW_021024715.1:2032406-2067430 GCF_004153795.1 Camellia sinensis | reverse complement strand
CCTAATGGAGAATAGGGAAAGCTGCGACCATAGCCAGGGAGAAAAGTAGTACCTGTGGTTCAGAAACGCAAGATGTAGAGGAGGAAGATCCCCAGCGGCATGAGGTGAGTCATTGCCAATTGCCTCTGTAAGGTACTTTCACTTCCCAACTACATTGCGTTTTGTCATCTATTACATCTATTGCATTGCATATAGCATCTATCACATGCATCTGCTGCATTGTTTTATCACCTACATCCTTTCCATGATAAGCTTAGTTTGGCATGTGCCCATACCTTTTACGTTGCAGCATGGTTCTGTGATAATGTGTACGCGCCTATTCCACTAAGAGAATTGTGATATGAGGGTGTTGGCACCTTTTCTGTGTTAGACGTGGTCTGTTTTATGTCCATGCCTTTTCTAGGTAGAAATGTGGTTTGGCTGCGTGCCTTATTCATTGCATCCACTGCATTTATTGCATCATACTTTGTTTTCTTGTATTCAGCATGTAGGATCATGGTCTTTTCCTAGAAGATCATTCCTCACTTGTATCATCTCACCCAATTACTTGTATTCTTTCTGCGAAACACATAGTTTTGCCTGTGCACACGCCTACTCCACTAAAGAGAATTGTGGTTTGAGGGTTCCGGTACCTTTTCCATGTTAAACGTAGTTTGATTTTGCATCTCCATCCCTTTATGATATTTGTGTGATTTTGCACTATTTGTGGTTTGATTATTTCATTGTATTGTATATCATTCGCACTGTTTTGTTGCATTGTGTATCATTTTGCATCCTGCCTCTGAACTACACTGGTTTGATTCCTTGCAAAGGGATACGTAGGCAGCCTGCGGGCGCAACCATTCTTTGTTTGTTTGGTTGTTTGTCTGAGTCTATGGCCTTGTCAAAAATGGGTCGTCTCTAGACTTTGACATTCACCCCCGCCATTTCATGACTTCCGAGTTCTGTCAAAGAGGGGCAACTGTAGACACCCCATTTTTGACCGAAATCAAGACTTAGACGTCATTGTTTGTGCACTCGATGATTGTGCTTGTTTGTGCTTGTTTGAGCGCCTGAAGTTCTCGGCGGAACGCCTTGTCCTTGAGCCTCTAAAACCTTTTTGTTTTGTGCTTGTTTTTGGGCCAAACCTTGGTTCCTCTTGCCTGGAAGAGGGAGGGACCTTGTCGGCCACTTTTTGGCCATGTCGGCCACTTTTGTTCTTGTCGGCCAGTTGAAGTGGCCGATCGGCAAGTTGAGGTGGCCGATCAGCTACCTAAAGTGGCCGACAGCCATTTGTTCCCTTTTTCAGATATTTATTTGCCAGCTGTTGTGCACTAAAGCTCATCTCCATACACGTGTATGGAGGGATGAATACAAGCTCTAAGCTTGATTTTCTATATATAGGGGGGTCCCTCCCCCATTTTGAGAGGTTGGATAATTTTAAGCAAAATTTCTCCCTCTCTCTCTCTCTCTCTCTCTCTCTCGCTCTCTCTCTTCTTGTTTTGTGCCTTCTAGTTAGAATTCTCTACACATTTGCACATCAAGTCTTAACCAAATTGGACCACCTTGGAGCTGAGGTCCCTTGGAGCCTAATTTGAGCTGTTGAAAGATTGTTTGAGCCTAAAACAGGGCCTGTTTTGTGCTATGCTTCAACAGGTAAAGGACTTGCCTTGTAAGCTTTATTTGAATTACTTGTTTGGCCATCTTTTTATACTGTTTTTGGCCTAATTTTTAACTAAAAAAAACCCTGATTTTTTAGCCTTAACATGTTGGTTTGAAGCCATTTTGTGCTAAGGGGTTGTTTACCCTTCTTGTTGTCTAATTGTGAAGCTCTTTTCACCATCTTTTAGCACATTGAAATCAAATTTTTTGGGCCTTTACACCACCGAAATTCAGAGTTATTTCAATGGTGAAAAGCATGTTTTGAAGTCCAAAAATGGAGGGATTGGCCTCCCCTCCTTGTGTCTTACTTGCATGCCTAGTTAGCATTACATGGTAGCATGTTTTTGTAGCTTGTGTTAGCTTAGTTTCAAGCTTGTTTTAGGCTCTATTTTGGCATGTTTCATCTCTATTTTGGATTGGTTGGAGCATTTGTTGCTTGCTTTTTGTACTTGTAGTTCAATTGAGCTTACTAGTCTAGCCTACTTAAGGATTTAGCCTATTATTCTAGCTTGTGTAAGTTTAATTTCAGAATGTTTTTGCTACTATTTTGGCCTACTTTAACTTTGTTTTGGGTTGGTTAAGTCCTTCGAGGCTTGTTCTGCAAGGCTATAGTGTAATGGTCTCCATTAGCCCATTGTTTTGAGGCTTTAAGCATTAAGTGTTTGAGTTGCTTGCATGTTGTAGCATCATTTTACATGTAATTTCAGTGTATATTGCCTGTCACATGCTCATTTATTTCAATCTTTCATTGGTTCTGAGAGTTGTGTTTTGAGTCTTGTTTGTAAGCTAACATGTGAGCATGTTTTTCTAGTATTTTGTGCTTTAATATCAGCATGTTTGGACCACTATTTTGACTGGTCTTAGCTCTGTTTTGAGTTAGTTTGGCCCTTTGAGGCTTGTATTGCATGGTTGTTGTGCAATTTCTTTCACTAGCTTAATGTTTTATGCTTTGTTGCATGTATTGCATGAATTGCTTACATGATTTAGTGTCATTTTGCATCCCATTTCAGCACTGAAATGTCTGTTATCTCCCTCTATTCTTCACTCTTTCATTTGTTTTGAAAGTAGCTTTGAACCCCTTGTTGGCTTGAGTGCGGAATTGAGGCCCACATGCCTAATGGTTTTAATCTTCCCTTGAGGGATTCTATTAGCCAACAGCATGAGACCTCTTTCATGCTCAAGGCACTTGTGGTTTAAGCCCTCTTTCCATTAGAGGGCAATCACCTTGGAGTTAATCGATTAAAGGACTAATCGGTAATGTAAAATGTGTAAATAAAATGAACAAAGTAAAAGAGCCAAGATAAGCATCTTTGTGTTACATTGCATGTATTTGGATCGGACGTTAATCCGAACACGAGAAAAATGGGACGTTTCGAACTCAAAGTGATGAATCGTGCTACTTTTCTTAGTCACCGTCACCCTTTATCATGCATGATAGGGTGGTGGTTGTTTTGGTCTTGTTTGCACATTCATTGACCTTGTACAAGCTTGGTTCTCTAGCCATCATGTATTGAAAATGCTTGGTTGATGGCTTGAGAGCCAAGAGCTACACTTCTTTGAGCTTGTGAGATGATAAGGAGGGTAGCAGTACCCACATTCCTTGAAAATGCATTTCTTTGCCTCTGTTTGCTCTCTGTTGTAGCAAAAGAAGAAGTCCAGAAAATGGGGTGGCCGACCGGTCACTTGAGCTAGCTGACCGGCTAGTTGAGGTGGCCGACAGCTACTTTTTATAGCCAACCAGCCACCAGTGAATTTTTGCACAAATGTGTTCCTGTGTTGGAGCAGAGGCAATCTGGAAGTTAGTTCAATTTTCGGAGATCAAACGAGTGCAAACAGAGGCATCCGATGGCAAGGCAAGGCAAGGGCATTATCGGATGGAGCATATAACGATCCCGGTTTACCCTTCCTTTGTAAATTGTATTCCGGACTTGGTTCTGTGGTTGGGTTGTTGTCTCATTCCCATTTATTTCCCTTACTCTTCGTATTTTGAGTCTTAGGTTGTGTTGGGCAGGTTTGAAACAGGTTGGTTGTGTTTAGAAACTAAAAGTTGATGCCCAGATTTTGGCCTTCACGCTCGAGCAGGGCTTTTGACGCTCGAGCGGGCCCTTTGTTGTTGCTTCTCCGCTCGAGCGGGCTTTTTGACACTCGAGCGTGAATTTCCACCATCCAGTATTTTCTCTACAGGTCTTCATATGCTCAAGCGGGAGTCTTGACGCTCGAGCGTGACCCTTTGATTTTGTCCCTCTGCTCGAGCAGGGAGTTTGACGCTCGAGCGGGGACCATTGCCTGCAAAACTTCTGGAAGTGTGCAATTGACGCTCGAGCGAAGCTTTTGATGCTCGAGCGTGAGTCTGTGTCTGACGCTCGAGCGGGACGTTTCACGCTCGAGCAGGGAGTGCAGTATATCAGTTCGAAATCTGACTTTTTGGATCACTTTTTGAACTCCTTTTCTCTCTCTTACTTTTCAAAACCTCCATTGGAGAGCACCTCACTCTAAAACTCTTCCTTCACTCTAGGGTTTGATCTAGTAGGAGTGACCTCCTACCCTTTGGCCTTTGTAAAAAGTGTGGAGTTTGTCGAGGGCTACTTTTTTATCCGAAAATTTCTTGGTTTGGAGCACTTCAAATTTCTTCCTCTTCTTCCTTTGAGCTCCGAATTTGAAATAGGGATAACTACTCATTTCTATGGTCTTTGACATAAATTATTGGTTATTTTGATGCAATGTTGGATTGGGTGAATTTGGGTGTTAGGGTTTCAAATTGTATAAAGAGAGGTTTTGTCTTTTTGACTCATTTATGTATATTTTGGGTCTTAAAAAGAGATTATTGATGTTGTTAATAATATTTGGACCTTTGGGTCAATTTTGAGAAAAAAAGAGAAAATGCCATGTTTGGGTATATTTAGGTCATTAGTGTAATTAATGACTAATGTTATGGAAATGTGAAATTGAGTTGGAAAGAAAGAAATTGGTACAATATGGGATGGAATGGTAGAGTTGGATTTATTAATCACTCACCTTTGAAAATATTGATAATTTTATCTGTTGATGCATTTATTATCTGTTTAGAAATAATTGCTTTGGGCTATCGGTGGAGGATAGTCTTGATTGTTGTAGACAATGCATGATAATTAGGCAAACTAAAACTAATCAATTGAGTATGTCATCGAATATGACGGTTGGAATAATACATCAGATTTATGTATTGATTGGTTATGTATATGATATTTGTTTATATACATTATGTTGTGTGGGAGGAGATAGGGGATGTACTCCACGGTTTAGGAGAAGATAGGAGATGGACTCCTAAACCGGATTTTATTTGGGAGGAGATAGGGGATGGACTCCGTTGATACAGCAATTATGTGTATCTATTGAAGGGTTGATACAGCAAATCTCTGTATCATTTGTGAAGTATGGAAGTGTGTTTATGTGTTATTGATACAGCAATTATGTGTATCTATTGAGATTTATGGGAGTGTTTTGATATGAGATGTAATCTCATTTAAAGTATATGGCCAGGTTCTGAGCCAGGATTATGAATTGAGAAATTGGATAAGAAATGGAAAATGGAATGAAACATGGACACAATGGTCATGTAATTGAAATGGGTTGTGAATTGATTTATGTGAGTTAAAAATTTATCAAATGCTAATGTTTTAGTTATTGCTCATATTATGTTTAGCATATCTCTACTGGGCGTTGGCTCACCCTATATGGGACATCATTTTCAGGTACAAGTAGCATGCCACCTCCAAGGACGTAGCTTGAGAGGCTTAGTGGCTGGGACATCTTTTGTGATTACTTTTTGTATTATATGTATATCAAACCAAGGGCTTATTATCTGTTTTGAGTTAGTACTCGCTCTTTTGTAACCAAGTGTTGACTTGGAAAGTTGTACGCCTATAGGGCATTTACTTTTGTTGTCAGCATGTAATACATTTTGTAATGAATACTCTGATGAAATGTAATTATGCTTCATTCTCTTATGTTTAAGTATGACAAGATTGTATGATTTATGGGTTTATTTTGAGGGCGTTACAGAGCAAACAAGCATGCATGTGTTCCTCGCCCTCGAGCGCATTTAATTACTTTAATTAGTTAGCGTAGCTAATTATTTAACTCAACTGTTGTACTTAATTAGTTTGTGTAACTAGTTCTTCAATTTCAATTTGTTGTAATTAATTAGCTTAGAATAAGTTAGGTAATTAGTTTCAATTGTGTTGTAATAATTAGTTAACTAGACTAGTTAATTAGTTTATTTTATTTTATTTTGTAATAATTAGCTTAGCTTAGTGTAGCTTAGCTTATTTATTCGGACCTCCTTCGCGAGGGCATAATGTTGTAATAAGTGTGCGTGCGTGTGTACATGTCTTCCAAACCCGCGTCTTTCACCTTTTTACTTAACCGTTTTCGATAGTTAGTTTAGGGTCATTTTCAATTAGCATACCTTATGCTCGCATGTTTCCATCATTCATTTGTCTTGCATGCACCGAGGCTCGGCGCATCATTCAAACTGCATTGCAATTTCAGTACTTATCTGAATATGTGTTTCACAGCATGCTGTTCAAATTGTATCATATGCCATATTAGTAGCCGAACCTATTAATTGCATTATTGCATGTGTTCTATTAGGCATCTTGCATAGTTAGGATCATGCATTTTTCTAACTAGCTTTTGTTTTGGCTTGGAGTACTCAGTAAGCTTTTACGCTTTAGCATACTTGCATGAGTGTGAGCGTTACCATGATAGCATGCTTGCCATGAGGCTATGTGCTTACCTGCTATAATTGCATGAATGCCTGTGGATGAAGGCTTGATTGTTTGAATTGGAACAATTCGATAAATATGAGTTTTAAGCCCACTTTGCGAAGTGGCAAATCATGTTTTAAGCCCACTTGAGGTGGCAAATCTGCGTTTTAGCCCACTTGAGGGTGGCAACTTCAAACCATTTTCGAAAACAAACTTGAGTTAAATTTGTTCCAATTCTTGCGATTTAGTCTATACTTGCTTTCACGCGCGTCATGTAGTAAAGTTAGCTAATAATCGGAATAAGAACACATGAGGTTTGTAAAACAACATATCATGGTTAGTAGAGGCCGATCCTTCGATCGGGAGAGCGGGGGTGCTTATTTCAAGACCTTCCCCTCTCATACCCAAGTTCTCGAGCCGAGGCAACTTTGGTGATGACGGACACGTGGCCTTTGGCATGAGTCAGGGTTTCCTAAATTTTTCCAAATAAATATTTAGGTGGCGACTCTGTAATTTGGCAAAGCAATCCATTTTTGGCCCTTTTTGATTCAAAATCAATTTTCCAAAATGATTTGCCGAATTTGGACACTTTGGTGTTTATCAGTCTCACATTGCACTTTGTGAGATTAGATTCAGAACCGTGACAAGAGTCTTTTGCAGGACCAATTTGAGCACTCCAAAAGAGAGGGCGCGAAGAAGTCGAGTCCACAGTTTCTGGCGACTCTGATAGGGATTTAGAGAACTTGACTCGAACTCATGATATGTTGTTTTATCTACATTTATGTGTTTCTTTGCATTGCATTTGCATTGGTACGCCTAAGTCATAGTGTTTTCCATCTGCTATTCCTGAATGGTTTACCGGAGGCTTGCTTTGAAAAGCGTGCCATAAGGCTGACCGATTGCGGGCTCTGCCACGACAAAACTTGGATCTATACTACCGCTGTACCGTTTGATCCTCCTTTCACTTCTCGGTGTTAGGGGTGAGAGGTATATTAGGTAGTCTTGCTGAGGCACCCTTTTTGACCAATCGACCTAGTTATATATCAAAAGCTTTAGAGACTATTCCAAACTAGGACAGGTTGCTCTCCCGAATGTAGGTTTGTTTGAAACCGCTTGCTTGCGTGACGAACCCCTAGTTCCTGACGAAATTAGGACAAGGTAACCCTACTCCATCATAGGGGTGTTTTGGCTCTCAATTAACTGGTATGTGCTTTACAGTGAAACTGTACAGGGATGTGCATATCAGTTGCCAAGTTGATATCTATTTTGGGGCAGAATTCAATAGAGAGCACAGTCATTCAGTTGTGATCATATCCGTTCTAGTGAACTCAGGCTGAGGTGCTGTATGTTTTCTCTTTTGCAAGGTAGTCCTTGAACTATAGCTTCAAAAGGCTCCGATATCCCCCAGGTACTCTGGACTTGTGTCAATAGACTTTGTCAAGTCGAAGATTTAGTTCAAAGGCAATCTATATTCCTTCGCCTTGCCGGTGGCAGGGCAAAGAAGGGCCAGACAGGGCTCATTGGTTCAACTGATCTGACAATCACCAGTTAGATCACCTTTGTTCGAACTCAGTAGACTTGTGATGGCGCAGAGTCTGGAAGGAGTTGTGGCCATGATAGCAGTATTAAACCAGGGAATCGCCACACAGGATGAGACCAATGCTGAAATGCAACACCTATCTGGAGCACCTACCGCACATCCATTCTCGGGACCCTAGCCGAACTTTGACCCACTTCCACTAATTGAAGATTTGCATGGTCAGGATCCCCAAGAAGGATTGGCTCAAGCCCGAGTTTTTCGACCCCTGGTGCAGCCTAATGAGAGGCTTTATCCCCTTGATATTAATGATCTCGATCCGACCTTGGTGAAAATTGCGAAACTTGAGAAGCAATTCAAAAAGGCACAGGGCCTTAACTCCATTCCCGACATTGAGGATGGGTACACTGAGGCTGTCGTACGACTCCCAGACAGATTCAAAATGCCACACATTGACCATTTCGACGGGTCTAGAGATCCTATGGTACATATCCGGCTTTTCTTGGACGTCCTGAAATCGATGGGTCTGACTAATCCGCAGAAACTCTCTCTGTATGGACGAATCATATCGGGCATAGCAGCCACTTGGTACGCTAAGTTGGAGGATAAAGTGAAGCAGAACTGGGAAGAATTGGCTGAGGCATTTGTCGATCAGTATTCTTACAATACCCAAGTTGAAATGACCACGAAAGAGCTTAAAGCAACCCACCAAAACCCAACAAAGCCTCTTGTGGAATTTGTTGCAAGGTGGAGAGCAAAGGCAGCACAGATGACAGATCGCCCTTCTGAGAGGGATCAAGTGCGAATAGTGGTGCAGAACCTTGAGCATGATATGTTGCAAAAGTTGATAGTTGCTTCACTATTCACTTTCAAAAGTTTGCATGAACTGGGGGTTCAGATCGAGAGTACGTTCAATAGTGGGATTATTCCCAGAACAAGTGAACCAATAAGGAGGGTTTTTGCCAGGAGTGTCAATGCTGGCAGTAGCACTATTCCCAAACCCACTGAAATCAACACAGTCACAACAGCCGACGCTTTTGCTAAACCAAGCCCACAAACAGCCAACCCAACGCAAGCTCAAGGAAGAACTTTCACCCCCCCTCTATATGAGCCTAACTAGCGCACTAAAAGTCCTGATGGAAAGAGGGTATCTCAAAACCCTTGATCCTCAACCTCTGCCTGACCCACTCCCTGCCAGACATAACCCCACCAAATACTGTGTGTATCATCAACAGCGCAGTCATGGCACCGATCGTTGCTACCACCTTCGTCATGAGATCCAGAATCTCATCGACAACCAGACGATAGCTCCACCTCAAGACCCCAATGACCAAGTACCTCATCCACACCTCAATCTAATCCATATACTGCCATCCACCTACAATCCCAGCATATACATCACCCGGTCCATCTACCTAAGCCTGAGGTGTTTATCCCAGAAAGCATGAACTTATGCATGATGGATGCACTAGAACCCCAATCATCTCAAACTCGTGAACCCACTACTTCTGAGCTGATGAGCATGATTGAAAATCTTCAGAGAATAGTGGCAGATTTAGCCTTTAGGGTTTTGGCTCCATCATCGACCACATCACATGCCAGAAATTTCATGCCAAAAAGCTCCCCAATCTTGGGACAGGCTGCATTGGAAGAAGGCCAGTCGCTTGGCAAAGTGGAGGCAAATGGAAAGAACAAGGTAGGGGCAGGCATTGGTCCCTATGAGCATCTTCAGTGGGCTGTTGAGGCTTTGATGGCTGAAGGACTAAACAAACAGCAAGTTCTCGCAGTTGTTGTAAAGACTATGGATAGCACTTTTGTTGCTCAAGCTGGGGGCATTTTGAATCAAGGGGCAGGCCGGGAGAAGGGCTGTCGTACTAGAAACACCCCTTTCAGCTCCAATCCTACACTCGGAAAAGATCATCAAAAGTCAACACCTACCAATCCCTTTGCTAGTACATTCAACACTCTACAAACCTCGAAGCACCAACCCCGAGGCTAAAGGATCTTCACCCCGCTTTATATGACCTTGTCCAAAGCTCTCCAAATCCTTATAGGACAAGGCCATCTCAAACCCCTTGGGCCTCGGCCTCTCCCGGATCCCCTTCCAGCCAAGCATGATGTTGCCAAGTACTATGCCTTCCATCAACAAACCGGTCATGGCACTGATAGTTGCTTTCATCTTTGCCATGAAATACAAGATTTGATTGATAAAGAGGTCATCATCGCACCAGGTCCTGCAAAGTCTATCGATACTGGATCGATGAACTTAGGGGATAATGTGATTTTGTGATCAGGGGAATGAACACCTGCTGATGGCGCTTACTTTACTCCATATATAGTGGATGGCATGCACTATTTTGAGCAATTTGAAAATGTTGTTTATTGCACTTTCTGACTTGGGTATTGAATCAATTCTATTGTATTGTATTGAGTCAGTCTTGTTGTGTTAGAGTTAGGTGATTTTGGGGGTATTACCTCGGACATCACTTCCTTGTTTTGTGTTTGTCTTTTACACTCTTTTGAGTCTGTTTCTGCCATGGGGCCAGTTGCACTAGAAGATTTGAATGAAACAGCAGTGATTTTCACACTCTTGAGTCTGTTTTAGCATTAAGCCAATTGTGCCAGAAGATCTGAATGAAACTGCAGAGATTTTCCCCTACTTTTCTATGCCTTGAAATCATTGCATTAACCTAAGTTTTTCAAAACTTTTCTAACACTATGATGAAAACAAAAAGGAATAAATTCCTCGGGATTTGCGAAAATTTGATCAACTGAGAGAAAGAGAGGCAAGATAAGCCCTTAATGAATGAGATCATGTTTGTTAATGTGAGTACTGAGAAAGATCCTTGCTTGATCTAGATTGGTTCTACATTGTCTTCACGAGCGACTAGTCGCTTTATTAAAAGATTTCGAAAAAATATTTTGCGTGGTCCTGCGAAGAAATGCGTGGAATTGATCTTGAGATTGTGCAGCATAGGATCACTCTTGGTGTCAAGACTCAACCCCTTTTGCTTTCAAACCTTGAACCTTGGATTCAGAATGTTCAATGATCAACCACAATATAAGGCTTGTATGGCCGGATCAGAAGCAACCCTTGAACAAGGGGCAAGAAGGTCAGATCAAGAAGGTCAGATGTGATCAAAGGAAGCTTGCAAAGTTAGATCAGAAGTAGCCTTTGAACTAGGGACAAAAATGTCAGATGTGCTCGAAAAGTCAAAGATGAGTCATTTCTCAAGCTAATGAAGACTGGCTGTAGACGTCCCCGAACGCCCCGGGAGGGGGAGTCCCATTCCGTTCATTTGGGGTTACTACAGCTCGGACTCTCAAATTGTCACGGTTCTTAATCTGAACCAAAGAGCCCATATCTGGCAAATCGTTTTAAGAAAACAGATTTTGAAAGAAGTGCCAAACATGGACTGCTTTGCCAGATACAGAGTCGCCACGTAAATATTTTATTTTGGGGAATTTAGAAAACCCTGACTTGGTGCCAAAGGCCACGTGTCCGTCATCACCAAAGTTGCCTCAGCTCGGGAACTTGGGTACGATCGGGAAAGGTCAGCTATGAGCACCCCCTCTCGCCCGATCCGAAGATCGGCCTCTACTAACCGTGATATCTTGTTTTGAAAGCATTATGTTTTCTTATTCCATTTATTAGCCTAGCATTACTACGTTATGCGCACAACACACAAGTATAGACTGGATTGCCTAATTTGGAAATAAGCATTGTATATCCGTTTGTCTTGAAAAGCACTTTGGAATTTGCTACTCGTAAGTAGGCTAAAATACGGATTTCAACGAGTTTTTCCAACTCAGACAACCCAACCTTCACCCACAGGCATCCAAACAGTTTATCACATAAGCATCTAGCCACATGGTAAGCATATTGTCATGATAGCATTCACACGCATGCGGTATGCTAAAGCATGAAAATACTTACATCGTACTCCGTGCCAAAACAATAAACTAGTTAGCCAACATGCATGGTCCTAGTTCATGTCAAATTGACTAATGCAACACATATAGGATGCAATTAGAGTAGGCTCGGCTAACCTAAATATGGCATGTGAAATGCAATCAATTGATGCACGTATTCAATTTGGAATTTGAAGTACAAATGCAGTTAGCATGATGTACCGAGCCCGGTGCATGCAAAACAAATGTATGGATGCACGCATGCATAGCATAAGGTATGCTAATTTAAATATGCCCTAGTCTACCATCATAAGTAGGTAAATAAAAGGGAAGAAAGACGTGGGGTTGGAAGACATACATACACTCACACACACTTATTACACAATTGCCCCCTACTCGGAGGGTCCAAATAAATATTACAGTCCGAATAATAAATACATTAATTATTATAGAATTTCTAATTAATTAACAGAAAGGATGCCAAAAGAGGAAAGGTAAACACATCCCCCGCCTCGGGATGAGCGAGTGATGCATGCTCGAACCCGTCTCGTCCGGAAAGCCCGCACCATACCATTGCTGCCTCTGTTTTCACTGCCTTGCTTCTCTGAAAAATGCCAAAGTTCTGGGACAGGTTCCTTGCACACTGTAGAATACCACCGGCATGAGGAAATGCCCACTGGCCATATATAATTTCCATCGGCTGCTGATGGAGTTATCAGCCATTCACCAATTGCCGGTCGGCACTGAATGCTGCCGGTCGGCAGAAACTTCCTGCAGAGGAGAGTTTTGACAGCAACAGAGGACAGACAGTATATGGCATGGGATTTCAGGCACATGTAAGCATGGTCATGTTCCCCATCATGTATTGAACTCAGGGAAGCATGGCCCTCGATCCTCGAGCCATCAATTGTGCATGATAGCCTAAGAGATCAAGCTTGCCATTCGATGTAAAAATGCATGCAACACACAAATGAGGACCAAGACCCTATCATGTCGAAGTCAAGGGCCCCGATGACCGAGAGTTAAGACGCGTTACATCACTTATAGTATGAACGCTCCTTAACCCTCACACTTGGTTTGACACCCCAAACCAAGTAATGCAATGCATGTTATGCAAACATGACTCAAAGATACAACATGAGATTAAGAGGCAAGGCATGCCAAATGCCATGCAACTACCATGGCAAGTATGCAATGCTAGGCATGCAAGATGCAAATGCAATGCAAACATGGACGATTTAAGCAATAGGATCATCATGTTACAACACCTAATGAAGCAATCATGCAACAAACATGAGACAAGAATGCAATGGCGGACTTAAACCATGAAGGGGCAGACCTCAATCCACCCCAAAATAGTGGCCAAAAGTGCCCAAAATGGTAGACAAACACTCATGCCAACACGCAAGCCAATGGACCTAAGGCTAAGGCACAAAAAGGGGGCACTTTACTTCCACCAACTTGACCATTCATGGCATGAATTAGACAAGTAAAAACAGAATCCTAACATGCAAAAATGGACTCCAAAACCCACTGATATGGCAGCTTAAGTGGCTCCAATGAGATGCATGCACGAAAACTCATTTCTAGGCATAAAAGGGCACATCCTCAAAGCATGAAAGAGGTCACATATGCAAACATACAAACATGATTTATGGAATGAAATATGATCCCAAATGATGCCAAATCATGAAGACGGTCTAAGCTACGCATGTTAGAGGCCAATATACTCAAGGCTTACAAGCCAAAACACAAAGAGAGGACACCAAACATGGCAAGCATGACTGAAATAGATGGCCAACAGGCCTTAAACATGGTAAAGTAATGCCAATACCTTCATGAAATTAGGCTAACACATGCAAGAATCATGACCGAAACACAAGATGCATTTCTAGGCCAAATAGAGGAATGTAAAGCAAGTATGTTAAGAATGCAAAAGGGCACAAATCCGACCAAAAACAAAGATAACATGTGACCTAGAGACACCAAAAAAACTCTGAAATAGGGCCAAAATCAGTCAAGCATGCATGTTTCCCTTTAAGCCAAAAGGCAAGGAAATGAGGCAATGAAGGGAGAGGGGTGTCCCTCCCTTATACAAGGCTTCAAACCACCTTCCTCACCCCTAAAAATCCACTGGTTTTCAGTGGTGAGAAGGCTAAAACACTCAAGCAAACAAAGCCTCACAAAGGAAGCACCAAAAAGGCCAAATAAGGCCTAAGAGGGTGAGTTTGAACTCAAACCACAAAACACCCTTAATGAAGGTTCTTAAGCATGAAAATATAAGCCTTTTTTATGTTATGCACAAAACCTAAATCAGCAAGAAAGATAGGTAAAAAACTAGTGCAAGTTTGGGGAAACTAAAGCAAAGTGATTACCCTTGAAGCACACCTCAAGAACAGCCAATGCAGCCCTCTTCTTTTGATCAAAATCAGTCCAAAAGCTCAAGAATCAACCCTCAAAGTGACTCAATCTCGGATCAAGGTGTAATGGTGTGTGTATTAGCGCAAAAGTAAGGTAAAAATGCACTTTTGGGCTACCAAACACACACTAAGGGAGGAGAGAGAGAGAAATATAGACAGAGATGATGTATCTATATGTATAAACTCTTATTTTTCTTTCAAAGTTGCCAACCTAGAACAAGGAGGAGAGCTCTCCTCTTATAGAAGTCTCCCTTGCAAAGCTTACCAAACAAGCTTGCTTAGAGGGAAATCCCTCCATACACGTGTATGGAGGGGAACAGAGTGGGTGCCAACTATCACAGCTGGCACAAAATATCTACAAAAAGTAGATGCACAGTAGTCGGCTGCTCAAAATTGCCATTTTGACAAAATGGAGTGCCGACCGACAACAAAGAATGCCGACCGGCAATATACATTGCCGATGGAAACAAAACACCAGCCGGTGGCCTCTGGCCATGGCCGATGATGTGTTGGGATGCCTCACAAGGCATTCCCTGCCCCTCCAAGGCAAAACAAAAGTGTTTGGTGCAAAACCAGACACTAAACAGTCGAGTTCGGAGATCTTGAGGCAAGGCGCGTAGCCGAGACCTCCGGGAACTCCAAACGAACACAAACATGGATGATCACCGGGTGTTCAAACGGTGACGTCCAAGTCTTGAGGGCGGTCAAAAATGGGGTGTCTACAGTTGCCCCTCTTTGACAGAACTCGAAAGTCATAACAATGACGGGAGTGAATGTCAAAGCCCAGAGACGACCCATTTTTGACAAGGCCGAAGACTCAGACAAACATGCAAGACAAACAAGGTATGCGCCCGAAGGCAGGGGCAAAATGCACGACAATGCACAGAGCCAAACATAACTTATGATTATGCAAAGAAAGCTGCAACGGAGCACACATGCAATAGTTTTAAGCTAGCATAGGCCAAACTACACTACAATGCAGAGAGGGTGTAAGAGAATTATGCAATTCTCAATACGTCTCAGTCGGAGGATACAATACCTGTGCGGCTCGTCTGGTTGCACCAACCTCAAATGAACCGTACATACAATATCGTGCCTGCAAGGAAAACAAACTTAACAGGTACAATATTGTTAGCAACATGCATAATAGTGTACTCGAAATGCGTGACAACGCAAAGCAAGTGGGAAGCATAACAATGCTGTGAAGGTACGGACATGTAAGTGGAGCGCGCGGTCTACGCAGGCAACGAAATTGATCATAAACATGCGGTCTACGCAAGTAATGAAATTGAATGCGAACATGCGGTCTACGCAAGCAAAACATGCGGTCTACGCAAGTAATGAAGTTGATTACGAACATGCGGTCCACGCAAGCAAAACGTGCGGTCCACGCAAGAAAAGCATTGCGGTCTACGCAGGGAAAATATGCGGTCTACGCAGGTAAAACACGCGGTCTACGCAAGCAAAACATGCGGTCTACACAAGTAAAACATGCGGTCTACGCAGGTAAAACATGCGGTCTACGCAAGTAATGAAATTGATTACAAACATGCAGTCTACGCAAGTAACGTAATTGATTATAAGCATGCGGTCTACGCAAGGAAAACATGCGGTCTACGCAGGTAAAACATGCGGTCTACGCAAGTAATGAAATTGATTACAAACATGCGGTCTACGCAAGTAACGTAATTAATTATAAGCATGCGGTCTACGCAAGGAAAACATGCGGTCTACGCAGATAAAACATGCGGTCTACGCAAGTAATGAAATTGATTACAAACATACGGTCTACGCAAGTAACGTAATTAATTATAAGCATGCGGTCTACGCAAAGAAAACTTGCGGTCTACGCAGGTAAAACATGCAGTCTACGCAAGTAATGAAATTGATTACAAACATGCGGTCTACAGAAGTAACGTAATTAATTATAAGCATGCGGTCTACGCAGGTAAAACATGCGGTCTACACAAGTAATGAAATTGATCAAACATGCGGTCTATGCAATCAAAATGTGCGGTCTACGCAAGAAATGAAATTGATCAAACATGCGGTCTACGCAATCAAAACATGCGGTCTACGCAGGTAATGAAATTGAACAAACATGCGGTCTACGCAATCAAAACATGCGGTCTACGCAGGTAATGAAATTGAACAAACATGCAGTCTACGCAATCAAAACATGCGGTCTACGCAGGTAATGAAATTGAACAAACATGCGGTCTACGCAATCAAAACATGCGGTCTAAGCAGGTAATGAAATTGAACAAACATGCGGTCTACGCAATCAAAACATGTGGTCTACGCAGGTAGTGTGTATGAGAAGAGTTGAATGTACACATGTAACTAAAAACATGTCATTCACGATGCTGGAATGTAAAGTACTGTAACACAGCATAATTGAAACGATTTGTGGAATTCAGAAGACATGAAAAGGATACGGGACGAGACGTTCCTCGTACGTATCGAGCATTGCTTGCAGAAGTTGTGGCCTGAGGTCAACTCGAAGGTTCACGTTTCAAAAGTGTGCTTTCTCGCATTGTCTCGAGTGATGAAGATGCCAAACCATGTAGTTAACCCGAACAAAGATGCGGAAGGTGCGTTGACCGCAAGGGGAGTTTTACTGGTATCAATTCCGACACTTTGCTACCCTGTCATTCTATGCTTTACTTTCCTTTTTACTGGTAGTTTAAGCATCATTGCACTGCCTCGGGCAGGCTTTATTTTTTTCTAAAAATTATAAATTTTGTAAAACATGTGACGGGAATGAAACAACCATTTTGTTCAAAAGATGTTGCATTTGTAAACTTTCTATGCATCGCATCGCAAGGTATCACACCACAATGTGAACAAAATTGAACCTATTTTGAACACTGAATATTTGTATCGTAATAATCAGGTAGTGAACCGACTTACAACTCGATAAGCAAAACAAAGACATGATATAACCAAACAAGTGTGAGTACAACTCGATAAACAGATCAAAAACTCAAAGAGAGTGAAATACAACTCGATAAGCAAATGTACAATAATCTGATAAGCAGACAGGTGTGACTCCGCAAGAATCGATCACCGAGGGAGGGATCGGAGGTGATGGAGTTCCCCAATCCCTAGCATAAACAACCCAGGGAACCAGGAGGAAGCCCATCGGCCAGGGGTAGAGGCCATCGGCCGCAAGGAATGGCCATCGGCCAGAAATTTGCTCGGTCGGCAAAAGGTAATGGCCGGTCGGCAGAATATTTGGTCGGCCGGCTATGAATGAGGGAATCACCAGAATGTTGACACCTGTCCTCCACCCAACCTTATCTCCTACAAGAGACCCCAGCTTCGTAGTTTTTCTCAATTCCACACTGATTTGCTCTTATGGAAGAGTTTCTTGCTCAAAATCTCACAGCTTGGATTGCTAGCTTGGATGGCTCGGAAAAATTGAATTTTCGGGGTTTCGGCATAAATGCACTATTCACTCTGGGTCGTACCCCATTGCACCACTCCTTTCTCCATGCCACGGCAAGGTTTTGGAATCCGGTGACGCATGTCTTAGCTTCGCTGGGCAAGAGATATGTCCTACCTTTGAAGATTTCGAGCCTTAATGGAGTCCGAGCGCGATGAGCAGCTCCTGCCCCAACTTAATTTTGGCCATGCCCAATCCTTAGGGCGAATGTGTGGACTCAGTATGCTTGACACTCGGTCTCTGATTTGTGACGGGATGCTGGACATTCCGAGTTTGACTGATCGGTTTTCTGATGCTGGTGATCGCAACAACCATCACTGGCAAGGCTTCCGGCGACACGCCCTCTGTTTGTGCATGCTATCCCATTTTCTATTTGTCTCAAGCTCCGGAAGGTCTAGTGTTCGGCTGATCGAGGTTGCCCAAGGCTTGAAGGAGGGCAGAGCTGTATTGCCATGACTCTGGTTGAGACGTTGATGGGCTTAGACGCCTTTTATCGTCATGAGACGACCAGATTAGCAGGGAGTCCATTATTACTACAGGTAATGTTTCCCACCCAATTCTTCTCACATTTGCATTGCTCACACACTCGGCCCTCAAGCTCGGTCTTTCTCACAAAACCCTATTCTCACTTTTCTCTCCTCGTACATCTCTCTATTCTTTATTTTCTCATTTTTTCATCCCTTCCAGGTATGGTTGATGGACAAACTGCAGGTTGTGGACTCTTGCCCAGCATATTCAGCTCGCGGCTACTTCTTCCGGCACGTCTAGTCAATGCCCTGGAGTGAGGATGGTGGTTCGCTTGGATGTGCCGCTTGTCCGCAGACCGTATTGCTTGGCGGTGCCCTTGGCTGAGCCTTCCGGCAATGAGTTACAATATGCCCCGGCAGATTGGGATTCAACTGATTAGTCTTACTCACTGTGTATTCTACTTCCCATTCCGGATTCGACGCCAATTTGGCCATGATCAGACCTGCCTGCCAGAGGGGATAGAGTATCCTACTGCATTCCCCGCCCGGGGCGCACAGCTTGCTTGGCAGGCCACCGCGTGGAGGACGAGAGAACTCCTGGCCCCCGCTCCCACTTTCAGTTGCACTTTGTCTGACGAGTGCTTGGATTGGCTTAATGAGGAGGCACAGGTCGGGCCCACCTTGGCATCAGAGGCTTCGACCAGCTTTGGGAGGGGGCGCAAGAGCACTTGACTTGACTATGCCCCAGATTTATTGCTTTATTAGTACTTTCAAGTTTTCTTTATGAATGTAATAAGAAGCAACTTCGATTGTATGTAAGAGCAGGAGGACTCTATTTTGAAATCAATGAAATTGAAGGTTGTGGCACTGAAAATTTTCCGCTTTGGTCCAAAAATGGTCTTAGTCGTGAAAAGATTAATTTGAACAAAGCCAGCTTTTATTAAAACTTTTCAAAAACATTTTCGATGTGGATCAGAACTGGACACGCCTGAGATCTGTCACTGAGATGCACAACCCCGGATCTCTGCAGCTGGAAAGTTGCCCCTAGTCTGAAGAGTACCGCGGCACTGCATGGCAACGGAAAGTTGCCCCTAGTCTGAAAAGCGCTGCACCGGAGATCATAACCGAACCCTTGAATGCTGAATAGACAAAGATGACCGAGATGATCAAATGGACAAAGTTGATCGGGGAAAAGGGTTATGGCTGAACTCCAGGATGAAGTTGCCTACGTATCCCAAGGATGGGAATCAAGCCTTACGTAGTTCAGGCTTAGGTTCACTCGAGTATTTTCACTCTCCTTTTACGCTCTAACTTTTGCCAAGGTCGCCCTTTGCGGGTTTTCAACCTTACGAGCTCAGTTTTTATATTTTTCAATTTTCTATGCTCTAACTTTTGCCTAGGTCGCCCTTTCGGGTTTTCGGCCTAGCGAGCCTCTCAAGGGTAATATTTCTTCAACTTGTCCATGTTGATGAGAAAATTCTAGGCCATCTAGGTCCATCAGGACCACAGCTCCACCTGACCAGATAGCTTTGATGATGTAGGGGCCAGTCCAATTAGGTCTGAACTTGCCCCTTGGGTCGTGGATGGGAGCTCGGTTGTCCTTGAGCACCAAATCTCCTTCCTTTAGATTCCTGGACTTAACTTTCTTGTCGAAAGCCCGGGCAATTCTGCGCTGATAACCTTGAACATGGTACACTGAGGATCTTCTGTGCTAGCATTACTCTGTTCATATGCAAACCTGCTCTGCTGCCAATCTGCTTCGGCTATTTGACACTCAGCCAATACTCGTAATGACGGAACCTCAATTTCGATAGGTAGAACGGCCTCCATCCCATAGACCAATGAATACGAAGTCGCTCCGGTAGAAGTTCTAATTGAAGTTCTGTAGCCCCACAGAGCAAATGGCAGCTTATCTGGCCAGTCCCGGTTGGTTTCCACCATTTTCTGCAGTATGTGTTTGATATTGTTGTTGGCGGCCTCGACCGCTCCGTTGGTTTGCGGCCGGTATGTGGATGACTTATGAAAAGCCACGTTGTACTTCTCCAACAAGTCAATCACTTCCTTCTTGAAGTGGGAACCGTTATCCGAAATGACTTCGTTTGGGACCCCGTAGCGGCAGATGATGTTGTTTCTGATAAATTTTGCAACGTGCGACGCCTTCAACACTGCATAAGATTGGGCCTCAACCCACTTTGTAAAGTAATCTATCGCGACCAGGATGAACTCATGCCCATTTGACCCCTTCGGAGTGACAGCCCCGATCACATCGAATCCCCAAACTGAAAATGGCCATGGCGAAGTCATGTTGTACAGCTTCGACGGCGGAATGTTCATGCGGTTCGCATGAATCTGACACTTGTGGCATCGCCGAACAAAACCGATACAATCATCCTCCATGGTGGACCAGTAGTAACCCTGTCTGAGGATCTTCCGTGCTAGCATTACTCCGTTCATGTGCACATCGCACTCTCCTCCATGGATGGCCTCCATCAGGCGCTTCAATTCTTCGGCTTCGACACATAGCTTGTGCATTCCCAGATGGCCCCTCTTATACAGCTTACCCCCACAGATGATGAACTGAACGGCCATTCTTCTGATTGCCCTTTTATCCTTGGCATTTACCCCCGGCGGATATGCTTCCTTCTCCAAGAAGTTCTAAATGTCGTAATACCAAGGGTTTTCATCCTGAACTTCGTCTATGGCAGCGATTGATTCATACGCCGGCACAAACTTCTGATCAATGATAACTGGACGCATCCGGACTCCGGACGGGATGTCTATCATGGAAGATAGAGTTGCTAGTGAATCTGCGAACCTGTTGTTCTCTCTCACTTGGTGGGTGAAATTTAGCTTCTCGAACCGAGGAATTAACAAATCCAAGGTCTGGTGGTAAATTATCATCTTCTCCTCTTTGACTTTCCAGTCTCCTTTTGCCTGAGACACAACAAGGTTCAAGTCCCCAATGACGTCCAACCACCTTGCCCCTAGTTCTATGGCTGCTTCTAGGCCGGCAATGCATGCCTCATATTCTGCTTCATTGTTCGAGACTTTGAACCGGAGCTTGAATGCTAAAGGGATACGGGAATCGTCAGGCGCTATCAACAACACTCCTATCCCGTACCCGTACTGGTTTGACGTTCCGTCAAAGTACATCGTCCAAGTTTTATCTTCAACGTGCAGAATGGCTTCATCTGGGAATAGGTACTCAACCGCCTCATCCCCTTCAACCGAGTGGTTAGCAAGGAACTCCGCTACTGCTCTTCCTTTTACTGACTTGCGTGTCACATACTTTAGATCAAATTCAGAAAGCAACAACAGCCAACGAGCTAGCCTACCCGTAAGTGCTGGTTTCTCAAAAAGATATTTGATAGGATCAAGTCGTGAAACCAACATTACGGAGTGAGCTAACGGGTAGTGCCGCATCTTCCTGGTAGCCCATACCAAAGCTAAGCAAGCCTTCTCCAACGGTGTGTAGTGAGTCTCGTACTCTAGCATCTTCTTGCTCAGATAGTAGATGGCTCTCTCCACTTTGTCCTCTGACTCTTGTGCGAGCATGCAGCCCATGGTAGTCTCAGTTACTGGAAGGTACAATATCAACGATTTCCCGTCTCTGGTGGTGACAACACGGGCGGGTTCTGTAAATATTCTTTCATCGGTTCAAAAGCAGCTTGGCATCGGCCATCCCATTGGAATTTCTTGCCTTTCTTCAGGAGACCAAAAAGTGGTTCACAAGTCAAGGTTAATTTTGAGATAAACCGTCTTATGAATTGCACTTTACCCAGAAAGCCTCGCACCTCTTTTTCAGTCCTTGGTGGTGGCATTTCTAAGATGGCCTTGATCTTTGAAGGGTCGACCTCGATGCCCCTTTGTGTAATCAGAAACCCTAGCATTTTTCCCGCTGTAACACTGAACGTACACTTCTGAGGATTTAGCCGCAATCGAAATTCTCTGATCCTTTGGAAAAACTTTTGCAAGGCGGTGTAGTGGCCTTCTCTTTCTTTGGACTTAACAATCATGTCATCCACGTACACCTCAACCTCTTTGTGGATCATATCATGCAATATTGTGGTCGCAGCCCGTTGATATGTGGCTCCAGCATTCTTCAACCCAAACGACATCACTCTGTAACAGTGTGTCCCCCACGGGGTGGTGAAAGCAGTCTTCTCCCGGTGTTCGGGTGCCATCACTATCTGATTGTAGCCTGAGAAACCATCCATGAACGAAAGCAAAGCATGCCCCGCTGTAAAATCCACCAACTCATCAATATGCGGCAAGGGAAAGTCGTCCTTCGGACTAGCCCTATTCAAATCCCTGAAATCCACACATACTCGGATCTTGCCATCCTTCTTTGGCACTGGAACAATGTTGGCCAACCAAGTTGGGTATTCGGATACTAACAGGAAGCCTGCATCGATTTGCTTGGTGACCTCTTCCTTAATTTTGATGGCCCAGTCCGGGCGAATCCTTCTGAGCTTCTGTTTGATCGGTCGGGCCTCGGGGTCCAGAGGGATCCGGTGTTGTACAATCTCAGGATCGATTCCAGGCATGTCTTCGTAGGACCACGCGAAAACGTCTTTGAAATCTTTCAATAAAGCGACTAAGCGCTCACGTTCCTCCGAAGACAACGTGGACCCGATCTGGACCAGCTGCGGGTCCATCTCAGTACCAACATTCACAGTAGTGATTTCATCCATTAAGGGTTTAACAAATCTTTCCTGCTCTTGATCAATTAATCGTTGCAAAACTGGGGGAATTTCTTCCTCGTCGTTTTCATCAAAATTTTGAAAATCCTGATTTAAGCAACAAATCAAAGGCACAGAAAAATACTCAAAAACCACATCCACATCATTCTCATTAAATACTTCCAAGCCGTCCGATCCTTCTGTTACAACAGACTCGAAAGAGAAAGAAAATGACGACCTAGACAAGACTGTGGCATCCGGGTTATCACCCCCAGGAATACCGGACTCAGACTCAGTTAAGCTGGAACCTGATTCCGACTCACAAGACTCGGTGGAATCAGATTCCGGCTCACTACCTGACCCGGTGCTGCTTGATAAAAATCCCTCTTCATATTGCCAGACAAGAGAGGGTGCGATGGATGCATCCAAAATAGTTGATGGTAGGCCCGCAGTCGTTTCATTCCCGATCATGCATACCGAGGAGTTATCCCCCAAGCACTTCTGTTCGATCGGAGGATCTGAAAGTAGACATGCCAATGCTACCCCCATTTCATTTTCAGCGTCCTCAGACTGCACTTCCTTACTTCGCTCAGCCTCGGCTAATGGGTCTATCTGTTCTTTAGCAATGTCATCCCCAGGTAACTGTAGATCAAAGAAAATCTCAAACCCCGGCACGCGCTTCCTTTCCACGTTTAGCCACGGCTCTGGGAAGCCGTAGAACGGAAAGTCCTCCCCCTCCCAGACGAAGCGTCCGTTTAGGGTACCCTGAATGGGCCGGCGCATTAAGTCAAAGGGCTTCCCCATCTGTTTCGCTCTGGCTCTTCCGGCCATTTCCTTTCCTTTCCTTATCCAGTCCTCTTTGGTGGGTAGATAACCCAATCCAAAGGTATGAGGGTTGTGTGGCACTCCGGCCGATGCTGCGACGCCTTTCCGGCCGCTCTTTCCCAATCCCATCCCGGGGATATGTTGGAGCTTGTTCATGAGATAGACTGCTTGAGCACTGACATATACCCCTTCATTAGCTGCCATGATGTCCTGTACAACCCGAGCCTCAGCCAAGGTAAAACCTGATATGAACACATCTCCCATACCGTGCTCGATTTCTAGAACAGGCGTAGATACCTCCGACGGCGGATGAATTGAGGAGTTTCCGAAAACAATGGCTACTCCCTTCCCGTAGGGGTATTTCACCACTTGATGTAGGGTGGAGGAGACTGCCTTTACCTAATGCAGCCACGGCCGCCCCAAAAGCAGGTTGAAAGTTGCAAGAACCTCCAAGACATGAAAATCTATCTCATGTTGTCCCGGCCCAACTTTTGTTTGAATCTTAATTGTTCCCATTACTTCCCGGCTTGTGTTGTCATACGCCCGAATCACCTGGGCCGTTGGCATGAAGTCCGTAATTTTCAAACCGATCGCGTAGGCTGTTCTTACCGGAAGACGTTGATGGCGGACCCTGTGTCGACAAGTACCACGGGTATCCATTTATCTCTGCACTCCACAGAGATGTAGAGTGGCTTGTTATGGTTCGCACCCTCAGGTGGTAGTTCTTTGTCAGAAAAGGTCAACATCGGGGTAGCTTCTCCCGAGAAGACTAGGCCCACCAGCTGTTCGGGCGTGGTGTCTATAGAAAGCTTGGCTTTGTCCATGGCTGAACGGACAGCCTGCCTATGTACTCGAGAAGCCATAAGCAACCCCCAGATAGAGATGTTTGCTTGTATCTTTTTCAATTGTCTTAATACGGCCTCATCCTCAAGTTGCTTTTCTTTTTGCTTCTCTGCCTTCCTATCTTTTCCAGACGCCTCTGGTTGATCTAGGTGTGGAGGCTTGAAATACCGTCCACTCCTAGTCATGTGATCGACTTCGCCGATATACCAGGTATCATCTGGTTGGTTACCTTTCCAATCCTCGTCCGTGTGGGCAAGACATAGATCGTCGTCTTCCCACCACATACCATCTGCGACTGACAAGCATCTGTCTGGTTCTGGAGTACCTTCTATCCCTATGCTCGCGGCATTCTCCATTCCTGTGCTCACAGCAGTCTCAGTCCCCACATGGGCTTTTGCCTTCTTGATTCTCTCAGAATCTTTGAATCTTTCCTGTTCCGACTGTGTCAATGCAGCCGACTGTTCAATAATCCCCGTACTCGAAATGCTCCAATCCCGAGCGAAATTCTTGACACCGGCACTCTCCGGCGATGCACTTTGTTCTCCAACCCTTCCGGCTGTCACTGATATTCTTGCCCCTGCCGAGCCTTGTTGTGGCTGAAACTCTTCCACCACATCTGGTTGATCGTCCAACCATCCCGTAGCCTCTGTTGATTCCTCATAATCGAACCAGTTGACGGCTAAGTCCCCTGGATCTTGGTTACTGTAAAACTGGAGCTTGGCAAGGTCCTCTTCCACAGCTGTTACATCATCCGTTCCCTGTCCCAGACTATCCCCTTGGATCACACACAGCTCCCCCTCTGTTGGTAGTTCGATATCTGGCCTGTCCTGGCCTATTGACAAAATGTAGTCACTTGGACTGTAAGCATTCCCAACACCACTCCCAGATTCCGCAGACTCTGGCTCAACAACCCCTTTCTCCTTCGGTGTCTTCTCTCCCCTGTTCTCGATAGTCACCACCGTTGGCTTAGGTTGGGTTATGGAGATGTCCATCATACACAAATCGGTGCAATCGGGAAGGAACACCTCCGGCTTAGGTAGGTGGGAAGAAGTGATATAGATGTTAGGATCGTAAGGCACGACCCCAGCTTGGATGAAGTTGACTCTTTTGGGTGGTGGAGTTTGGTTATGTGTGGGGAGAGGGTTTGTAGTAACGTTGGGTTTCTCAGGAGGCAAAATCACCCCGTTATCGATGAGATCTTGAATCTCATGACGTAATCGGAAGCACAGGTCGGTGTCATGACCGTGCTGTTGGTGAAATGCACAATATTTGGCTGGGTTGTGGGCAGCGGGAAGTCTTTCTGGTAAGGGTCGCGGCTCTAGGGGCTTCAGATGCCCCTTTCTGATTAAGACCCCCAAAGCTTTGGACAGGGGCATATAAAGTGGAGCAAAGGTTCTGGTGTTTTTGGGTGGGTATTTGACTGTTTGTGGGTTACTTCCAGACGCACCGGAGAATGGTGTGGCTGCCATAGTTCTTGGGGGAGGGTTGGTGGTGACCATACTCACTTCGGAGGTCCTGGTAGTTGTAGCGCCACTTGGGCCTGCATTAGTGTTACGATTGAAAGTTCTGCGGGGTTGCTCCCGGTCATTATCAATTAAGCCTTGCTTTAAGGCATTCTCAATCTGCACCCCCATTTCATGTTGATCAGAAAAGGTAGGGAAGGGGAGTACAATCATCTTCTGCATCAGCTTCGGCTGAAGATTGCGCACAATCATCCGAATCTGGTCTTTGTCTGTGGGCCTTAAGGTCATCATCGAAGCCTTAGCCCGCCATCTGGTTACGAATTCTGAGAAGCTCTCTTTGGGTTCTTGCCTCGTTGTCTCGAGATCCCGGGTCATAATCTCGATCTGTGTATTGTATGAGTACTGCAAGATGAAGGCCTCAGCCATCTCGTCCCAACTTCTCTTGACGTCATCCTCCAATTTGGCATACCATATGGCCGCTACACCCGACAGGGTCCGGCCAAATAGAGACAGCTTTTGCAGTCTAGTAAGGCCCATTGGCCTTAGGATGTCTGAAAATAATCTTAGGTGTACCATAAGGTCTCCAGACCCATCAAATCGATCAATGTGCGACATCTTGAATCTGTCAGGTAGCGTCACGACTGCGTCGGTATACCCATCTTCGATGTCAGGGATGGTCTTGACTCCCTGGGATCTTTTGAACAGCTTTTCGAGCTTGCTCAGCTTTAATGTTGTGGGATCTGTCTCGAACTCGAAAGGAGAGTCCGGTGGGTTGGTGGGTGTTTTGGATAACTGGGGTTGGATTTGGGGTAGGATCGGGGGTGGAGGTGGTCCAATAGGAATGTCCGTGTCATTCTGAACATTAGCTGTCTCCCCGAGGGTAGGAATTCCTGGCGGGGGAGGAACTTGTTGCGAAGCAGATGCTCCGTTTTGTTGTTGTAACCTCACGATTAACTCTGCTTGTTCATTCATAATCGTGGCCTGCTGCTTGGCGAACTCTGTCTGCCGGACAGCATCCTGTTGCATCATTTTCATGCTTTCTTGGAGTTGGCGCACCATCTCCTCCAAACTAGCCATACTGTTTTGTTCTGACTGAATTATCGGTATATGTTCCCTCTCTGTGGGTGAAACAGAACCCTGATCCCTACTGTACACAGGTGGGGTAGATAAAGCCCTCTGTACTGACTGTTGAACTGATGCCCTCTGCCTAGCTGTCCTCCGTCTAGTAACCGGGGGTAGAGAGTGGTACACTGGTTGTCCGTCTACCAGATCCTCAGATCGATGGAGCCGACGATCTCTAATCCAGAGTGCTTGGGGAATATCTACCGGGTTGGAAGCAATGGTGCTAAACTACCTAGCAAAAAGATAAATAAAGCAGTAAATAAACAAACAATCGGACAGCACAACGGCGTAAAATAAACACATTGTAGACACCCCACTTTTGACCGTCCTTGAGACTTGGACGTCACCGCTTGGAACACTCGGTGATTATTCATGTATGTGTTCGTTTAGAGTTCTCGGAGGTTTCGGCTCGCGCGCCCTGCCTCAGGATCTCCGAACTTGACCGTTTAGTATCTGGTTTCACACCAAACACTTATGTTTTGCCTTGGAAGGGCAAGGAAGGCCTTGTAAGGCATCCCTACACAGCACCGGCAGTGGCTAGAGGCCACCGGCTGGTCTTTTGCTTCCATCGGCACATTTTGTTGCCGGTCGGCATAGTTTTTTGCCGGTCGGCACATTTTTTTGTCGAAACAACTTTTTTGGGCAGCCGACCACTGTTCATCCACTTTATGGAGACATTTTGTGCCAGCTGTGATAGCTGGCACCAACTCTGCCTCCCTCCATACACGTGTATGGAGGGATCCCCCTCTAAGCAAGCTTGTTGTATAAGCTTTGCAAGAGGGAGGCTTATAAGAGAGAGGGTCCTCCTCTTTATTCTAGGTTAGAATTTTGGAACCAAAAACCAGAGCATTGAGGTATAGATACACTCTATCTCTATATCTCCCTCTCCCCCCTCCTTTGTGTGTGTTTCCTTGGCCTAAAGGTGGTTTTTACCTTACTTTTGCACCATTACACACACTATTACACCTTACTCCGAGATTGAGGAACTTGGGGGGTTGATTCTTGAGTTTTTGGACTGGTTTTGATCAAAAGAAGAGGGCTAGACCATTTGTTCTTCAAGGGTTCTTCAAGGGTGAGCATCTTGTTTTATATTCCCCAAACTTGCAATAGTTTTTTACCTATCTTGCTTGCTATTTTAGCTTTTGTGTATAACATGAAAAAGGCCTATATTTTCATGCTTTAGAACTTTCATTAAGGTTGTTTGGTGTTTTGAGTGCAAACTCACTCTATTCGGCCTTGTTTGGCCACTTTTGTTGCCTCTTTGGTTAAGCTTTGGTCATCTTTGTATTTTGATCTCTTCACCACTGAAAATCAGTGTATTTTCAGTGTTGAAGAGGTCGGTTTGAAGTCTTGCATAGGGGAGGGACACCCCTCTCCCTTTATTGTCTTGTTTCCTTGAGTTGTGGCCCAAAAGGGTGGCATGCATGCATGCTTGCTTGGCTTTTGCTTCATTTCAGAACTTTTTGGGTGTTTTTAGGTCATGTGGGATCTCTGTTTTTGGCCGGATTTGTGCCTCCTTGTATGCTTGTAGCACTTGCTTTGTATTGCTCCATTTGGCCTAGAAATGTCCCTTGTGTTTAGACCATGATTTTTGCATGTGTTGGCTTAGTGCCATGAAGATATTAGCACTATTTTTCCATGCTTAAAGTCTGTTGGTTATCCATTTGGTCATGCTTGACATGTTTGTTATAGGTGCTATGTATTTTGGCTTGAAAGCTTTGAGCATGTTGACCTCTAGCATGCATGGTTGTGATCACCCTAATGATTTAACATCATTTAGGACCATATTTTAGCCCAAGAATCATGTTTATATGTGTGCATGCATGACCTCTTTTATGCCTTGAGGGTGTACCCTCTTATGCCTACATTTGAGCCTTGGTGCATATGCCTCTTGGGAGTCACCTTAGCTGCCATATTAGGAGGGTTTGGAGTCCTATCTTGGTCTGTAAAATTCTGTTTTTACTTGTTTTAATCATGCCATGAGAGGACATGTTGGTGGGGGTAAGTTGTCTCCTTTTTGTGCCTTAACCTTGGGACCGTGAGTTTGCTTGTTAACATGAGTATTGGTCCACCTTTTAGACATCTTTTGGCCACTGTTTTGGGGCGGATCAAGGTCTGTCCCTTTATGTCATAGGGCCCCATTGCATGCTTGTTCCATGTTTGTCGCATGGTTGCTTCATTAAGCCTCGTAGCATGTTAATCCCATTCCCAAATTGGTCCATGTTTGGATCATATTTGCACCTTGTATGCTTGGCATTACACATTTGTCATGTTGGTTGCATAATGCTTGTTGTGTCTTGCATCTTGGTATCATGTTGCGTTTTGAGCCATATTTGCATAGCATGCATTGCATTTACTTGGTTTGGGATGTCAAACCAAGTGTGGGAATCAAGGAACATTCATACTTCAAGTGATGTAATGTGCCTCGATTCCCGGTCACCGGGGCCTTTGACTCCAACTTGATAAGGCTTCGGTTTTCATTTTGTTTGCTGCATGGGTCTTTATATCAAATGGCAAATTTGATCCTTTGAGCCACCATGCACCATTGATGGTTCGAGGATCGAAGGACATGCCTCCTTGAGTCCAAAACATGATAGGAAGTATGACCAAGCTTACATGTGCCTGAAAACCCCATGCCATGCACTGTCTATTCTCTGTTTGCTGTCAAAACTGTCTCTGCAGGAAGTTTCTGCCGACCGGCAAAATTCAGTGCCGGCCGGCAATATTTTAAGTGCCAATTATAAACCCAACAGCCGATGGAAATTCTGGAGTGCCGGTAGGAATTCTGTCTGGCCGGTGGTGCTCTGCAGTGTGTAAGGAACCTGCTCCAGGACTTGGACAATTTTCAGAGAGATAAGGCAGTGCAAACAGAAGTGGCAGGGGTACGGTACGGGTTTTTCAGGCGAGTCGATTTCCGAGCATGCATCATCTGCGCGCCCCGAGGCAGAGGCTGTGGCCACCCTTCTTTTTCTTTTGCATCCTTTCTTTTAATTAATTAGAAAATTCTGTAATAATTTTATTTGTTTATTATTTGGGACTGTAATATTTATTTGGGCCCTCCGAGTGAGGGCAAATCTGTAATAAGTGTGTGTGGGTGGTGTGTATGTCTTCCAACCCCACTTCTTTCTTCCCTTTTATTTACCTGCTTACCTTATGCTATGCATGTGTGCATTCATGCATTTGTACTGCATGTATTGGGCTCGGTACATCACGCTAACTGCATTTGTACTTCAATTTACAAATCGAATATGTGATAATTGATCGCATTACATATGCCATGCTTAGGTTAACCGGGCCTATCTAAATTGCATCTTGTATGTGTTGCATTAGGCAATTTAACATGAACTAGGACACGCACATTTTGCTAACTAGTTTACTGTTTTGGCACGGAGTAATAGGTAAGTTTTTATGCTTTAGCATATCGCATGCGTGTGAATGTTGCCATGATAGCATGATTACCATGAGGCTAGCTGCTTATGTGATATAACTGCTTGAATGCCTGTGGATGGAGGTTGAATTACCTAAATTGGAATAATGCATTAAAACTGTGAGTTTTAAGCCCACTAGATAGTGGCAAGATCATCTTTTCTAAAAGCCCACTTGAAGGTGGTAAAATCCGCATTTTAGCCTACTTGCGAGTAGCAAACCATTTTTCAAAACAAACATGAAATGTTTTGTTCCAATTTGGGCGACTTGGTCTATACTTGTTTGTTGCGCGCACAACATAGTAATTCTAGGCTAATAACCGGTTTAAAAACACATAAACGTTTTCGAAATTGGATATCACGGCTAGTAGAGGCCGGTCTTCAAACCGGGCGAGAGGGGGTGCTCATAGCTGACCTTCCCCGATCGTACCCAAGTTCCCGAGCCGAGGCAACTTTGGTGATGACGGACACGTGGCCTTCGGCACCGAGTCAGGGTTTCCTAAATTTCCCCATTTTAAAATATTTAGGTGGCGACTCTGTATCTGGCAAAGCAGTCCATGTTTGGCACTACTTTCAAAAATCTGTTTTCTCAAAACGATTTGCCGGATTTGGACTCTTTGGTTCAGATTTAGAACTGTGACACAAATCGCGAGTCCGAACTGTAGCGAGGGTCCCTCGCGGACTTGTTACACACATACAACGCACAGTTGGGTATTCATAATACACAATTGGTTAAGCCGAATACACTGTTCCTCGATACCGATCACTGTTCCCCAGAATCACTGTTTCCAAAACTGAACCTGATACCCGCAGATAACTGATTCTTATAAACTGGTGCTGATGCCCTCAGGTCTAATACTCAATCTTGCAAACTGTCATGTGCGTTCCTGTAGAGATACACTCTAAAAGCATATAACAAGTAAAGAGAGCCAAAACACCCCTATGTTGGGGTAGGGTTTCCCTGTCCTATTTTGTCAGGAGCTAGGGTTCCACTATGCACGCAGCAGTTTCAAACAACTTAGCATCGGGTAAGCAACCTGTCCTAGTTTGGAATGGTCACTATGGATTCCGAGTATACACTAGGTCGAATGGTCAAAAAGGGTGCCCCGGTAAAACCGGGTTTTGTGTTCCCATACTGTCAGAGCCCATAACCGGTCAGCCTTATGGTCATGCCTTGACAAGACAAGCCTCCGGCAAACCGTTCAGGAATGGCAGATGGCAAACACGGTGTCCTAGGCGCACCAATGCACATGCAATGCAAAGAGACACATAAATGAAATCAAAACAGGATATCACGAGTTTGAGTCAAGCTCTCTAAATCTCCAGCAGAGTCGCTAGAAGCTGTAGACGTCCCCGAACGCCCCGGGAGGGTGAGTCCCGTTCCATTCATTTGGGGTTACTACAGCTCGGACTCTCAAATTGTCACGGTTCTTAATCTGAACCAAAGAGTCCAAATCTGGCAAATCGTTTTGAGAAAATAGATTTTGAAAGAAGTGCCAAACATGAACTGCTTTGCTAGATACAGAGTCGCCACCTAAATATTTTATTTTGGGGAATTTAGGAAACCCTGACTCGGTGCCAAAGGCTACGTGTCCGTCATCACCAAAGTTGCCTCGGCTCGGGAACTTGGGTACGATCGGGGAAGGTCAGCTATGAGCACCCCCTCTCGCCCGATCCGAAGATCGGCCTCCACTAACCGTGATATCTTGTTTTGAAAGCATTATGTGTTCTTATTCCATTTATTAGCCTAGCATTACTACGTTATGCGCACAGCACACAAGTATAGACTGGATTGCCTAATTTGGAAATAAGCATTGTATATCCGTTTGTCTTGAAAAGTACTTTGGAATTTGCTACTCGTAAGTAGGCTAAAATAAGGATTTCAACGAGTTTTTCCAACGCAAACAACCCAACCTTCACCCACAGGCATCCAAACAGTTTATCACATAAGCATCTAGCCACATGGTAAACATATTGTCATGATAGCATTCACACGCATGCGGTATGCTAAAGCATGAAAATACTTACATCGTACTCCGTGCCAAAACAATAAACTAGTTAGCCAACATGCATGGTCCTAGTTCATGTCAAATTGACTAATGCAACACATACAGGATACAATTAGAGTAGGCTCGGCTAACCTAAATATGGCATGTGAAATGCAATCAATTGATGCACGTATTCAATTTGGAATTTGAAGTATAAATGCAGTTAGCATGATGTACCCAGCCCGGCTCATGCAAGACAAATGTATGGATGCACGCATGCATAGCATAAGGTATGCTAATTTAAATATGCCCTAGTCTACCATCATAAGCAGGTAAATAAAAGGGAAGAAAGACGTGGGGTTGCAAGACATACATACACTTACGCACACTTATTACACAATTGCCCCCTACTCTGAGGGTCCAAATAAATATTACAGTCCGAATAATAAATACATTAATTATTACAGAATTTCTAATTAATTAACAGAAAGGATGCCAAAAGAGGAAAGGTGACCACAGCCCCCGCCTCGGGATGCGCGAGTGATGCATGCTCGAACCCGTCTTGTCCGGAAAGCCCGCACCATACCATTGCTGCCTCTGTTTTCACTGCCTTGCTTCTCTGAAAAATGCCAAAGTTCTGGGATAGTGTAGACACCCCATTTTTGACCGTCCTCAAGACTTGGACGTCACTGTTTGAACACTCTGTTATCATCCATGTTTGTGTTCGTTTGGAGTTCCCGAAGGTCTCGGCTACGCGCCTGGCCTCAGGATCTCCGAACTCGACCGTTTAGTGCCTAGTTTTGCACCAAACACTTGCTTTTTTTGCCTTTGAGAGGCAGGGTAGGGCTTGTAGACCATCCCCACCCACCACCGGCAGTGGCTAGAGGCCACCGGCTGGTTTTTGTCTCCACCGGCAATATAGTTTGCCGGTCAGCATCTTTTATTGCCGGTCGGCACTATTTAGTGCCGGTCAGCACTCTTTTTGGCCAAAATGGCATTTTTGGCCGGCCGACTACTGTGTATAATACAAAAAAGTTCTGTTTTTAGGCCCTCTTGACTGTTTATTAAGAGTGTTTTGTGGTTTGGAGGTGTTTGATCCCTCTGGATATAATTACTTTATTGCTGTTGTCAGTTATTAATATTGTGGATAGAGCATTGTAATTATTTTTGGGGTGTTACACAAATTTTAAGTAAAATTTTAATCATTAACTTAAAATAAGTTGTAAATTTATTTGGTGTAGTGTAACTTTTGATAATCTACATAACATTTTTATTGTGTAAATATTCATAATGCCTCAAAAGTTATTACTAAGATGAAAGATATGAGAATTTTATATTCATATGTATTCAAGAGTTTCAAATAAGTTTATAAAATAAATATATAAAAAAGGTCACAAATTGTAGTTTAAAAAACCTCTATTTTTTAGCCAAATAAGCTATAAAAATATCAAATAAATTACAACCAAATAAACTTTGTCACGCCCCAAAATAAATATGATAAACCCATCTCACAAGCGAAAATATAGTTGAAACAAAGTACTTTCATTCATCAGAATTAACATACAAAAGTTAACACATGCGACATATATTCATAAATAGCTCATCCTGAATGTACATCACGTGTTACAAAGAGTAAGAAGTATTGAAAGCTAAACAAATGTTCATATACCCTAATGGTTTATATCTTTCCAAGTCACTGCTTGGTTACAACAAAATGAGTCTATCTCAATACAATTAAGCTCTTGGCTATACAGAGCAAATACAATCAAAAGGAAACTCTTGCTCCAAATCTCCCCAAACTACTGTCTTGGCGGAGGCATATCTTCAACACCTGAAAATGGTTTTTTCCCAAATAAGGTGAGCCAAAGTCTAGTAGAAACAATCTAGCACAATATATGAATCTTAACAAAGATATAAGTATGATATGTATATACAATGCCCATGATAAAATCATTTGTATTGTTACAAGATCATAATATGATAAGTTTCATATCTCAAGCCATTTTATCTTAATTCATTTCATGATAATTAATTTCACCTCAATCCACAAGTTAAGTCCATTGTTATCCAAATATCCCAACTGAGACTACAACTCAGTGGTTCTCTAACCAATACAATCATTACACAAACACTTCAATTTTCCATTTTATGGAAATTTTGTCCGCGGGAATCGGCACCCATGTGTATATATATATGCATTGTTTTCGGGACTTTCACCCTAGACACACATGCCAACTTAATTCAATAGAGTTCATCTCATTTCTTCTCCTAAATGGAGTATATCTCATTTCTCCTCCCAAACATCATACATATATAATTGTAGACACCCCATTTTTGACCGCCCTCAAGACTTGGACGTCACCGTTTGAACACTCGGTGATCATCCATGTTTGTGTTCGTTTGGAGTTCCCAGAGGTCTCGGCTCGCGCCCCTTGCCTCAGGATCCCCGAACTCGACCGTTTAGTGTCTGGTTTTGCACCAAACACTTGCATTTTGCCTTGGA
>NW_021024715.1:2011320-2025458 GCF_004153795.1 Camellia sinensis | reverse complement strand
GTGAAGTTGGTAATGGTATCTATCTTGTTGCCATCCTTTAATTCCACTTGATTGAGTTTTAGGATGTTTTGAATAAGATGTGAACATCTTTTTGTCGGCACAGATATGGCGCGTAGCACCAGTGTCCACTCACCATTCTTTAGGATTTGCGACAAGATTTGCCTCGGAAACAACTGCAGAAAGATTGATATCATCTACACTATTGGAAATATTGTCCACTTCAGTCATGTGGGCTTGAGCAGGCTTCTTGCTTGTTCTTCTTTTGCTTTTGCCTTTGCTACAGCAATCTTTCGCCCGATGTCCCTCTTTGTCACAGATGTAACATTTGCCATTAAACTTGTACTTTTTATTTTCTCCCCCTTTAGAGCCTTGTGATAAACTTTCTCCAGAACACTTTCGTTTCTTGGTTTTCGAAGCATGTTCCACCACATTTGCCTTAGACTCTATAGGATGCTTACTAGCCCGCTTTTCAGAATTGTGGTTGTCCTCCTCAATCCTCAGATGCACAATTAATTCTTCCATCGAAATTTCTTTGCACTTGTGT
Source organism: Camellia sinensis (assembly GCF_004153795.1). Lineage (NCBI taxonomy): Eukaryota > Viridiplantae > Streptophyta > Magnoliopsida > Ericales > Theaceae > Camellia > Camellia sinensis. The sequence continues at coordinate 2,024,914 of NW_021024715.1, read as the reverse complement.
TTAAGGTAGTTCTTGAATTCCTTCCAGCGTTGTGGTAATTTTTCAATTAAGGCTGCAACTTGGAAGGATTCACTGAGAGACATGCCTTCTGCGTGAATGTCATGCAGAATGAGTTGGAAAACTTGAACTTGACTGATCACAGTTTTTGAATCAACCATTACAAAATCCAGAAATCTGCCAACCATAAATTTCTTTGAGCCGGCATCTTCCGTTTTGTATTTTTTCTCCAAAGACTCCCAAAGTTCCTTTGTTGTCTTGATAGGACTGTAGACGTTGTATAATGTGTTGTCTAGTCCATTCAAGATGTAGTTCCGGCAAAGGAAATCGGCATGTTTCCAAGCGTCAACCGCAGCAACCACTTGCCGGTCGATTTCATCCTCTTTCAGGATAGGAGCATCTTCACAGAGGAAACGAGCTAGGTTCAGAGTTGTAAAATAGAACAATATTTTATGTTGCCATCTTTTAAAGTCAGTTCCTGAGAACTTCTCTGGCTTTTCATTGTCATTTACCGGTACTGTTACAACAGAAGAGGGGATTGGCGTCATTGCAGCCACCAAAGTAGTACTTGTTTGGGCATTAGTTTTAGTAGCCATCAATTCTAATTTATAAAACAAAATTAGAATTAGAATTTACACTACACAGAAAAATTAAACCATATTCACATAATTAAATTCTGTTAAAAATAAAATAAACACGAATGTAACTTTTATTTTCCAATTAATTTGGAAATAAAATAAAATTTTATTTAATCAAATTAATTCCAGTATTATTCTATCTAAAGTTTATTATCACAGGTTTTATTTATTTTTAATCACACTTAAAAGGTGTGATCTAAATATCTTTAATCACACTTAAAAGGTGTGATTAAAAATGACCCTTTTTAATCACACTCCCAAAGATCACACTTCAATAAAACTTAAAAGGTGTGATTAAATAACAAACATCACACCAAAAAAGTGTGATCTTTATCTGTTTTTGTAGTAGTGATAATTTCTAAAACCCAAAATTAATTTCTAAAAAAATTTCACAAAAATATATTCTGAATTGTTAATGACACCAGTATCGTACTACTAGTTGTCAAAGAAAATAGACAGTATATTACTACTATCTGTCAAATAGCATATAATCACTATATGTTTTTCTAACCAGAATATTATTTTGTAAATCCACAGAAAATAATTTTCTTAAAAGAAGAAAGAGAAAATGAAACAAACGAAAAATTCTGTAAACAGAATAATTCAAATCTATCTTAAGATTGTTGAAACAATCTTTTGTGTAAATAAAATAATTTGAAACAATTCAAACAAAATAAAATAAAATTTACAGTATTTTTTTTGTAGAACCGAATAAATAATTCAAAGACCAAGTCGAGTGTATGACACTCTGTTCTTATGACAGATTCGCCCCGCTACGGTGCTTACGGTTGAGTGGCGTCTATCTCCCAAGATACAATGATCTTCACAAAATTGTTGTAGCACACCAAATAAAATTGTACGGCGAACCAAACCTTGTGTTCTATACTCTCTTAAATTTAATCTAAAACTAATATATGAAGAATAAATGCACTAAAACAAAATGGACAGCAAAGAGACAAATATTCAGACTGATTTTCGGATTGGAAAAAATGCTGGACAGTGCTGGTATATATAGAGCTGAACAGGTGCAGAATTTTGAACTGAACAGATGCCTTATTTGAAATGAACAGGTATACTTCAAAATTCAAACAGATTTAATCTGTTTGAACAGATTTAACTGCTAGACAGTTAAACCCGGAACTGCTGGGTAGTTTTCTGGAAGTTAAAAAATTGAAAAATAGTTTAATCTGTTGAGGAAATTCGGACAGAAGTTGGACATAAATTTGAATTAAATTCCCGTAATATTCTTTGAAAAAATTGAAATACCCGGCTGGACGGTGGGTGACGGCACGTGGACGTGTGTGGTGGTTTGGGCTAAGGTTCACTTTGTCCATAACTCCTCCCTTCTACAAACTTGTGTTGCCTCTTGGGGCACAACCCAAGTATTGTAGGTTAGAGCTTATAAACTCAACAAAATTCTCTTAAAGTTTCAATGTGGGACAAACCTCACAAGGAATCCCACATTACAAACTTTAAATGTTCATTCCACGAACTTGTGACAGTGGGCCCCACCATGAATGATTTGATGTTTTGGCCTTAGTGTTGTATTTTTTTTCTTTTTTTATTGAGTGTCATGTCATTATAGTTTGTGAATAAAAAAAAAAATTGTGGCAATTAAACATAAAGGAAAATGAATGAGAGCGCTAATTAGTGCTACCATTAATGATGTGACAGTGGGCCCCACCATGAATGATTTGATGTTTTGGCCTTGGTGTTGTATTTTTTTTCTTTTTTTATTGAGTGTCATGTCATTAGTGATCTTTTTAGTGCTCCAAAATTAGTGATCTCTATCATTATTGATTATCCTTTTTATTTATTGAAAGTGTGAATATTCACATTTATAATTATTATATTCTTTGAAAATTCACACTAAAGAATTTCACATATTAACTATGGTGTTTTTTTCCCCAAAAATATAGATTTTGATAATATTATGTATATATATAAAATAAAAAATAAATTAAATTAGAAAATATCTCTTAGAATTAAGCTACATATTAAATTGGGATTCCATTGTCAAATTGAGAGATACATTAAAAAGAATTATTTTGATCATTTCAAAAGTTATGTGACTAAATAGAATTGTAAATTATAATTATAAATATAATTAAATAAAATATAAATTTTAGATATGAGATTTATGAGTAAAAATCCTTTTAAAAATGAAAACAATGGCCGATGGTATAACCAAAAAACCAAAAAACCAAAAATGTTATGAAAACTTGAAAAGAGTGATAATGGGCGATGGAGGAGTCACTATTTTTTTTTTACCAACGAAACATTACATGAAAAACGATGGGCCGATTGTTTGTTTAACCAAGCAATCACGTGGTGTTTTAGAATATCCTCCTCGGTCGTCATTAGGTGTGTTACGTGTATGTGTGGAAGCTTCCACGTTCTTCTTCTGCTTGGCCTTTCTACTTCTGCTTCTACATACTTGTTTTACTACTATTTGTTTTTTTGGTTGTTGATGTGGGACAGAGAGGAATATATATAAAAAATTATTACAAAAAAATTATATTTAACGACAATTTTATCAAAATTATTTTTAATAAAATTTAATAAAAATTAAATCTAATTATTAAGATCTATTAGTAATTTATTTTTTTTGGGTAGTTTACTCTTTTTCTTTTTAAAGTACCAACGAAACATTACATGAAAAACAATGGGCCGATTGTTTAACCAAGCAATCACGTGGTGTTTTAGAATATCCTCCCCAGTCCTCATTAGGTGTGTTGCGTGTATGTGTGGAAGCTTCCACGTTCTTCTACTGCTTGGGCTTTCTACTACTGCTTCTAAATACTTCTTTTACTATTTGTTTTTTTGTTTTTATCTTTATTTTGTTTTGTTTTGTTTTGTTTTGTTTTATTTATTTATTTATTTTTTTTTTTGATGTGGGACAGAAAGGAGAAGAGAACCTTTTGAACCGCGTCGCTGAGGGCCCTTTACTTTCAATTCATTTGAACCTTGTGTGTATATGAAAAATGTTTTGAAATTTTAATTCTTCAATAGCTCTAATGAGTTGGTAGTAGACTTCACCTACTGTGATGAGATATTTTGATCTTCATTTTTTTTTTTTTTGTCATGTGATTAGTGCTCCATTAGAGTATTAAAATTAGTGCTTCATTAGAGTACCAAAATTAGTGTTATGAATCATTAGTGTGTACATATATAGAGACCGAGATAGAATATGAAGGGAAACAGGTTGGTTGGCTCGGCTTTTGAATTCAGAAAAATGACCAAGGTATATTATGTTAGGTTTAGGCACACCCAAAAATTAATCACACACAGAAAAGAGACAAGATATTTATGTAGTTCGACAACAGCCTACGTCCATGGGAGATATCCACTGTAAAATTTTTCCAAAGGGAGTTTACAACACGCACACCTCACTTTCTCTCTATAGAACTCTCTCACTTACAGATTACACTCTCTGCTCTGTCTTTCACTTTCCGATGATCTATCTCAGCTCACAGCTCTTCCCATTTTATACACAAACGGGAGAGCCTCTGCTTGCCAACCTCCAATAACCAACTACAAAGTAAATGGCAAGCTTACTACACAACCACCCTAGGTTTGAAAAACTTTCAGAAAATCTATATTTATAGCCTCTATACTTGACTTCCATAGCCAAGTTCACATTGGTGTAGATACTCAACAATTCTCTCCCTCCACACCTATGAGGAGTAGGATCCTTACTGGAAGTTCATCCCAGCAATGTCCCTGCATATTTCGAGTTTGCCTCTTGAGACCACCTTTGTAAGCATGCCAGTTGGATTCTTATCTGTGTGAATCTTGACTAGTTCCAATAATTGTTTTTCCATCACTTCGCGTATCCAATGATACCGAACATCAATGTGCTTTGTGCGAGAATGGTACATAGAATTATTGCTCAGGTTTATGGCACTCTGGCTATCACAATATACCGTGAACTTTTACTGCTTTAGTCCCGATTTTTTGAGAAACCGCTTTAACCACAGCATTTCTTTCCTAGCTTCCGGTGCGGCAATATACTATGCCTCAGTTGTGGATAAAGCAACACACTTCTGCAACTTGGATTGTCAAGACACAGCTCCCCTTACGAAAGTGAACATAAATCCTGATGTAGATTTCCTACCATCAAGATCTCATGCCATATCTAAATCCGTATAACCTTCCAAGACTGATTTAGCATCTCTAAAGCACGAACACATTTTAGATGTACCCTTGAGGTACCTCAGAATCCACTTGACTACTTCCCAATGTTTTTTCCCTGGGTTGGAAAAAAATCTGCTTACTACTCCAACAGCATAAGCAATATATGGTTGGGTGGACACCATTGCATACATCAAACTCCCTACTGCAGATGAGTAGGGAATTGCCTCCATCTCTTCTCTTTCATTTGTGGGTGAGGGACAAGAACTCTTGCTCAGCTTGAAATGCTTAGCCAGAGGAGTATTGACTAACTTGGTATCTTTCACGTTGAACTTTTCAATCACCCGTTTAACATATTTTTCCTGTGACAGCCATATCTTCTTGGCTTTCCTGTCACAAACAATCTTCATACCCAAAATCTACTTTGTTGGGCCTAAATTCTTCATGTCAAGATACTGCGACAAGTCCTTTTTCAACTTGTTAATCATAGCAGTATCCTGTCCGATGATCAATATATCATCGACATATAACAGTAGGATGATGAAGTTTTCATCCGAAAACCTTTGTAAATATACACACTGGTTTGCTACCGTTCTTGTATACTCGTGATCCACCATGAATGAATCAAACTTCTTGTACCATTGTCTCGGTGCCTACTTCAGGCCATAGAGACTCTTCTTCAGTTTGCAGTCTACATTTTCTTTTCCTTTAACTTCAAATCTTTCTGGCTGCTCCATATAGATCTCTTCCACCAAGTCACCATGAAGAAAACCAGTCTTGACATCCATCTGTTCTACCTCTAGATTCAAGCGAGTTGCTAATCCCTGAGCTACTAGAATGGAAGTCATCTTCACAACTGGAGAGAAGATCTCATCAAAATCAATTTCCTTCTTTTGTCCAAAACCTTTGACCACCAAGCGAGTTTTATGCTGTAGTATTTTACCGTTGCCATCTTTCTTCAATTTGTACACCCATTTGTTTTTCAATGCCTTCATATCCTTTGGAAGTGAAACAAGCTTATAAGTGTGGTTCTTTTACAAAGAACTCATCTTCTCCTTCACGACTTGCATCCAGCAATCTTTCTCTGTATGACTATTTGCTTCCGAAAAACTCCCAGGCTCCCACTCATCAGTAATCAGAATATACTAAGAAGCGGGATATTTGATTGATGGCACAACAACTCTTCCAGATCTCTGTAACTGAGGCCCAGTTGCCTCCGGTTGAGGGGATTGCTCCCCCTGCTCAACACCCTCTTCATCTGAGTCTTCATCTCTTTCCTCTTGATCCTCATCTTCTAGCATTGGATCTTGCAACTCTGGCATTTCTTGTTGTACCTCATCAACTCTAGCATTTTGTGATGGCTTGGGAGATGAGAACATGTCTGGAGTGATGACATCTCTAGACTTTGTAGACTTCGCAAAATCTGCTATTGTCTGGTCTTCCTAGAACACAACATCTCTACTTTTGAACATTTTCTTGTTCACTGGGTCCCATAACTTGTACCCAAATGCTGCATCTGAATAGCCCACAAATATATATGGAGTGGACTTGTCATCAAGCTTCTGTCTGTTTTCCTTGGAGATGTGTGCGAACGCCTTACACTTGAAGACTCTCAAGTGAGAATATGATATCTTTCTTCTGGACCAGAGTTCCTAAAGTAATGCAAAATTCGACGGGACTGAAGGCGACCTATTGATAAGGTAACAGGCTATACGGGCGGCTTCAGCCCAGAATGACTTTGGCAACTTTGCCATTTGGAGCATGCATCTGACTCTTTCAATAATAGTGTGGTTCATCCTCTCTACCACACCATTGTGTTGTGGGGTACCGAGAACTGTTGTCTCATGCTGGATACCTCTGCTGGCATAATATGCTTCAAAAGCATTAGAAGTGTACTCGTCACCATTGTCTGTGCGAAGACATTTCAACTTCTTCTCAGTCTCTCTTTCCACCATTGCATGGAACTCCTGAAAGTGCTGGAATACCTTATCTTTCATCTTCAGAAAATACACCCACAACTTCCTTGATGTATTATTAATGAAGGTCAAAAAATACTTGTGGCCGCCAAGTGACTCTACTTCAATTGGGCCACAAACATCTGAGTACACCATACTGAGCACTTCTGTTCTATTTTCCTCTTGCTCGTTGAACTGAATGATACTCGATGCTGCTTGCCATAAAGGCAATGATCACACAACTTCAGGGTACTCCCTTTGGATAAGGATATCCTGGATTGTTTTACTAACAGATGCAATCTCTTCTTGCTCATGTAAGCCAATCTTCTGTGTCATAAGTCTGGTGACTCTTTGTCTTCTACTGCATTAAGACTTTCCAGACAGATCTTCATTTGAGTCTTGTACAGTGTTGAAGACATCTCTCTTCTGGCGATTGTCAAAGCTCCTCCTGTCAGTTTCCAACGGCCATTTCCAAATGTACTTGTATAAGCCCTGTCGGTCTAGGGCGCTTTCAGAGATAAGATTAAGGTGCAAATTTGGAACATGCATCACATCTTTGAGAACCAGCTCGTGTTCAACATTAGTCTGAATACTAATGTCTCGAATACCCACAATTTTTGAATAGCTAGAATTTCCTATTCGGATAGTGCCAAAATCTCTAGCATTGTACAAGCTGAAGAGTTCTCTATAGGAAGTGGCGTGATAGGATGCAACTGTGTCTATCACCCATTCTGTGTAGCTATGGTCAGCCACGTGAAAGAAATCTTCCTCTTCACCAACTGTAAGAAGTATTTCATCAGTTGTTGTGGCCGTCGTATTCTCTTCTCCTTTTGACTTACTGTTTTGGCCTTTATCTTTCCAGCTTGGGCAGTTCCTCTTTATGTAACCCTCCTGGCCATAGTGAAAGCAAGTGAAGTTAGAGTTACCTTGACTTTTACTGTCTTTGAATTTACTCTTGTTGTTCCATCTGCCTCTACTCTTGTTTCTTCCTCTTCCTCTACCTCTTCCTCTACCTTTTTCTCTACCTCCATCTTCTGTGATAAGAGCATGAGACTAATTACTTCCGATGTCGTTCCTCCTTGTCTCTTCATTGTACATGGCATCTGTGACCATGCTCATGGTCAGCTTCCTCTCTGGTGCAGAGTTGCTGAGAGAAACCACCAACGTCTCCCAACTATCCGATAAAGAACTGAGTAATAGTAAGGCCTGCATTTCATTGTCCAAGGACATCTTGATGGTTGCAAGTTGATTCACCAAATTCTTGAATTCACTAGTGTGCTCGGCAACAGACACACCATTCTTCAACTTCAGATTTACGAGCCTTCTCATCACCAAGGCTTTGTTCCGGGCGATCTTTGATTGGTACATTCTCTCTAACATTGTCCAGAGGACATATGCATCTGTCTACTGGGCGACATGGTGGAACACACTATGGTCTATCTATTGTCTGTTACAACTGACAGTCTTCCGATTCATCTTCATCCTTCACTTCTTCCGGTTTAACCCCTTTTAGAGCAATGAGGTCAAACAGGTCTTTATAATATATGATGTCTTCCATCCGAGGTTTCCAGATTGCATAATTAGAAGGATTTAACTTTATCATCGATCCTGAAGTTGATATGGATTCCTCTATCATCTTTTTACTTTTTACAGAAACTCTAATTCAAAAATCTAAACGTACGGATCTCTCCGAAATACTCCAAATAGTTGGAAACCACTATTGGCTCGCCAAAATCGGACTTCAAATGGCTCAAATCTAGCCAAAATAAATTTGATGGTTCAGATCTGTAGATGTACATTAGCCGCATAGCACCGGATAGCCCTCTAGCTTTGGGTCGGGTCAAGTCAACTCGACAAATTAGCTGATTAGCTGGGGGTGATGACGTGTCAGACACGTAGCATTGACCTGGCTGACGTGGCAGCCACGTGGCTTGGTACAGTGCTAACTTGGCGATGATGTGGTAAACACGTGGTAATGACATGTCGATGACGTGGCAACCACGTGGCTTGACACGGTGCTGACCTGGCGATGACGGGGCAGACACGCGGCTGACATGTGCATCTGATGTGGCGCAGACACGTGGCAGTGACGTTGGTGTCATGCACAGTTCACTCGCCTTCCTCCTTCAGCTATGCGTTAAGCACGTGTCTAAGACTGGTGTGACGCGCCGACACTCTCAACGGCACATGTGGCGCGTGGATGAGACTAGGACTCACGCGCCTTTTTCAGGTGGTGTGTGAAGATACGTTGAGGCTCGTCAAGGGCTCTACTTTACAGTTCTGGACTCCTTTCGTCGAGAACTTCCTCCCGGGATGCTCAAAAATGAATTTTGAGTAACTTAATTTCTAGGTAATTTTGAAAAACACATCCTGTTTTTCTGAAAATTGACTAACGAGGCTCTAATACCACTTGTTAGGTTTAGGCACACCTAGAAATTAATCACACATAGAAAAGAGACAAGATATTTATGTGGTTCGGCAATAGCCTACATTCACGGGAGAGATATCCACTGTAGAATTTTTTCGAAGGGAATTTACAATACTTACACCTCACTTTCTCTCTATAGAACTCTCACTCATAGATTACACTCTCTACTCTGTCTTTCACTTTCTGATGATCTATCTCAGCTCACAGCTCTTCCTATTTTATACACAAACGAGAGAGCCTCTGCTTACCAACCTCTAACAACTAGCTATAAAAATAAATGACAAGCTTACTACACAACCACCCTAGGTTTGAAAAACTTTTAGAAAATCTATATTTATAGCCTCGATACTTGACTTCCATAGCCAAGTTCACATTGGTGTGGATACTCAACATATTATACCATTGATGATGACGAAGATGATGATGATAAATATGGCTATTTTCCTAATAAATTCAGGATATATAAGGAGACTGAATTGTCTTGTGTGCAAGATGATATGCCTTTGTGGTGGTGTTTGTTTTGATGGATTGAGCCATGTGAATTGACTAATAGTTTATTTGGACTAATAGTTTATTGTTTGGTTCAAAATTTTTACTCTAGATTAATAGTTTCTTTGGGCTATGAGTCTCAAATCTATTGGACTATTGTGTCCCATGGAGGGTTGAGACACAAATGAGGGATAAGGAGATATGGGATTAAGTGGTGAAATGACTATTTTAATCATCTATATTTAGTAAAATTCAATAAAATCTAAATGTCTCAATTTAAAAATAAAACAATTTTATTTAATTTTTATTGATGTTTTATTTATTTAATTTTTTAAAATAATTGATTTTATTAATGTTTTATTTTAAAATTTTGTTTATATTTTATTTAATTTCATTATTTAAATTTTAATAGATGTTTTATTTAATTATTATTATTTTTTAAAATAATTTAAAATTTTGATTAAAAAAATAACATATATTTTTATTAATATTTTATTTATTTAATTTATTTAATTTTTGAAAAATAAATTTATTTAATTGTGTATAAAATAAAATAAAATAAATTTTTATTTAATATAGCCAAAAATAATTAAAATATTAAAGATATGTTTAATATTACCATTACTTAGTAAATAATTGAAAATGGTAAAATAGTCATTTACCAAGGCTTTGTTCCGGGCGATCTTTGCTTGGTACATTCTCTCTAACATTGTCCAGAGGACATATGCATCTGTCTACTGGGCGACATGGTGGAACACACTATGGTCTATCTATTGTCTGTTACAACTGACAGTCTTCCGATTCATCTTCATCCTTCACTTCTTCCGGTTTAACCCCTTTTAGAGCAATGAGGTCAAACAGGTCTTTATAATATATGATGTCTTCCATCCGAGGTTTCCAGATTGCATAATTAGAAGGATTTAACTTTATCATCGATCCTGAAGTTGATATGGATTCCTCTATCATCTTCTTACTTTTTACAGAAACTCTAATTCAAAAATCTAAACGTACGGATCTCTCCGAAATACTCCAAATAGTTGGAAACCACTATTGGCTCGCCAAAATCGGACTTCAAATGGCTCAGATCTAGCCAAAATAAATTTGATGGTTCAGATCTGTAGATGTACATTAGCCGCATAGCACCGGATAGCCCTCTAGCTTTGGGTCGGGTCAAGTCAACTCGACAAATTAGCTGATTAGCTGGGGGTGATGACGTGTCAGACACGTAGCATTGACCTGGCTGACGTGGCAGCCACGTGGCTTGGTACAGTGCTAACTTGGCGATGATGTGGTAAACACGTGGTAATGACATGTCGATGACGTGGCAACCACGTGGTTTGACACGGTGCTGACCTGGCGATGACGGGGCAGACACGCGGCTGACATGTGCATCTGACGTGGCGCAGACACGTGGCAGTGACGTTGGTGTCATGCACAGTTCACTCGCCTTCCTCCTTCAGCTATGCGTTAAGCACGTGTCTAAGACTGGTCCTAGAGCATCAGCATTAAGTGTGTGGCCTTGAGAGACATGACCTATCGGAAAACTAACCATTGAAGCAGGTAAGTTAAAAGAAAAACGACGGTAGACACTGTTAGAAGACATTTTCAGCTATCTGGACATCCGATGAGTCGGTACGCGCGTGCCCATAATTTTTGAGTCGAGACTTTCCATCTGCTTTTTGCAAATATTTTTTTTGCCACAACTATGAATAGCGCACACTTAATTTACGGTACAGTTTGGGCCGCCCTCACACCAATGCTGATCCCACAGCACTGAGTGATACACGTGTAAGAATGAAAAGGGATTTGTTTCAAGACTCAAGTTTGTTTGAATCAATAGCTATGAGAGAATTGATTACTAAATTAAATAAGAACTAACGCGAGCCTTCCTCATCCCCTGTATATACTCAGTAAGGTTATTTTTATGAAAATATGAGCAAACTACTATCAACATAAGTTAAACAAATATTAAGTTACAAAAATATAGTTTAAATCTGCCTCAGAATACTATCTGTCGGGACATCTATTCGCTCACTATGTACTTCTCCCGGGCCCTCTCTATATTTGGTGTGAGTTTGGGTGCTTGAAAAGTGCATTTTGTTCATACTTTTGCATTAGAGTACCTAGCAATACACCATCCTTTAGGTTACTGAGGTCCTTTAGGAGTTGGTTTTAGAGTTCTGGAGTGGTTTTTGGTCAGGAAAGTTGCTGGAGTTGTGTTTTTTGAAGGTGTTCTTCAAGGGTGAGTAACTACCTTTTAATCCCCATTCTTGCTTAAGCTTTTTAGACATACTTGCATGCTGTTGTAAAAGCTTAGCTTTCTAATTTCCAGGGAAAAGTTTTGATTTTCATGCTTGTGATGATTGTTTCACGCGCACCTATTTTTTTGTCTTACGGCGGCTTGTCTACCCCCCATCTGAGGCCTTTGTTGTGGCCTTTATTTTTGTGCCTTTCTTTTTTGGGCTTTGGAATCCCAACTCTTGTTTTGACGATTCTCAACCAACTAAAGAGAAAATCCAGAGGATTATATACAAGTGGTTCCCCCATGCCATGCCTCAATGTTGCCTCTGTTTACACTATTTGATGGTATAGTAGGTTTCTTGGATGAACTTTTGGATGAATAGAAGTCTCATGATGGATGCGATCCTGGGAACCACTTCAGAAAACTGTGTAGCCACCGCCATTCTGTGGCTGCATTTGCTAGTTCCCAAAATGGTATGGCAATCGGAATGGCTTATTATTGGTAGCATATTTGTTTAGCATGTTTTAGCTTCATCTCTCAAGTTATACAAGTATTTGGGTATTATTTGGAGGGGTCCATTTCAACCAGCGTCTAATTATGAGGGCCTATCAGCCAGCTATTGCAATATGTGTTTGGAGTCTTTTCGGAATAAGCCTTCTTCGCAATGCCATCATACACTCACTTGTATTAGGAGCCCTAATACCGCTCCATCGGACCACATCTTCTGCCACCTTTAGACCACAATTGCATCATGCATTTTGACCATCATGCTTGCATAATTTTGGCGTCAACTAGCGGCCCAGGAGATTACTTTTTAGGTAACCACAATCGATAATTGGTAAGCAAACAAGACGGTATTTGTGAGCAGACTAGATCATTTTTGCGAGATGGATATGTGTTTTGTGACACGTCATTACATCCCCTTATGCCGCAGTTTTGGAGTGATCTTGTAATAAAGTAGAGCTTTGGTTATGCTGAGTATCCTAAGCTTGTTGGCTTCTCGACTATGCGATCCAAGCTCCATTAAAGCTACACATGCATGCATTTCGATTGCATGATGGCTAAAAGACCGAATTGCACAAATCAATACGGAATGCATGCACAAAACACATGAATGCCTCACACTCTATCACATTGGATCAAGAGTGTTGGCGACTGAGGATTGAGGCACGTTTCGTCACTTCAAGTACGAAACGTCCCTCGGTCTTCGTGTTGGTTTGACACCCCAAGCCAACACAATGCAATGCATGCAACATAGAAAGGATTGCAATGCAACATAAGCATGCCAAATGCAATATGACTCAAACATGCACACAAAGCTAAGGTAACAAAGCATGTCAAATGCAATGCAACCTAAACAAGCATGTGACAAAATGAAAACTAAGCAAGCATGTAAAAATGCAACCTAGACATCAAACATGCATGGCATACAAAGATGGACAAGCATGCAACAACTAAATGCAAACTAGCAAGCATGCACAAACATGCAACATGTAAGCATGCAACAACATGCAAAGATGGACTTAAACCAAAATGGACAGACCTCAGTCATGCCCATATCAGTGGCCAAAATGCCAAGAAATGATGGAATGAAATGCAAAATAAGCATCATGCCAATTGGCCTATCACTTAGGCATGAGGACACAACTCTCAAACATGAGCAAGGAGTGAACAAACCATGATAATGGGCAATGAGGTAAGCTCTGAAATC
>NW_021024715.1:1990065-2006767 GCF_004153795.1 Camellia sinensis | reverse complement strand
TGAAAATCGATGCATGGGATGGTGCCAACCATCCAAAACTAACTCACAAGTAGGCATGCAAGCAGGCTCAAAACTTGAAGCTAGCACAAAGGGACTTGCCCTAAAGCTATGCAAAAACATAAAGCAAATGAAAGTACAACCCAAAATAGTTCCCAAGGCAGGTCAATACAAGACCAAAATCATGCTCGAACCTAGCCAACACAAGCGAGAACCAAAAGCCCCAAATGGCTGAGGCATGTCCAAGGCTACAAGAATGTGTTACATCTACACCTATACAAACCAAACCATAGGCATGACCTAATCAATAAAAATCAGAGTCTATGGCATGTCAAATGAAGCCAAAACCACTTGAGATACATCCTAAAAACCTAAACATAAGAGCATGTACCACATGATCTATTCAAGAGGCATAAAACACTAACTCTCAACAGCGTTTAATAGGCAGTACAAGTGCAAGTGTATGACCCATCTTATGGACTGAAATCACATAAGAAGATGCCCAAACATGAAATGGTCCAAGCTATGCTCTAATGACTTGGACATTCAAAGCCAACAAGCTAGATTGAACAAGGCTATACAAAAAACAATGCATTGGCTGACTAAAACACACACCAAAAAACAGCTTAAACGTGGTAAAACATGGCTAAAAGTTCCTTTGAGTTGAGCCAAAATATGCAAGCGATGATGGTTCAAAAATGCATGCTGCATGTTAAGGCAAATGAGAGGATTGCAAGACAAGGTATGATGCATGAAGAGGCTATCAAACAACTTAAAATAGAGGTATAGCATGGCCAAATAATACAAATACTTGCTGAAATGAAGCTATAAGCAAACATGCTACCATTATGAGCCAAATATACAAGCAAATGAGACACAAGGAGAGAGGGGTGTCCCTCTCCTATTTAAGACCTCAAAAATACCTTTCCACCACTGAAAATCCTCTGGATTTCAGTGGTAGAAAGGTCATGCAAAGACAAGAACAAAAGCCAAAAGGATGTGGCTTAAAACAAGGCCAAACAAGGCCTAAGAGGGGGTAGACAACCCCTAACCAAAAAGTGACCTGAAACAATCATCACAAGCATGAAAAATCAAAACTTTTTGTATTAGAAAGCTAAGCTTACAACAGCATGCAAGTATGTCTAAAAGCTTAAGCAAGAATGGGGGATTAAAAGGTAGTTTACTCACCCTTGAAGAACACCTTCAAAAACACAACTCCAGCAACTTTCTCTGACCAAAACCACTCCAAGAACTCTAAAACCAACTCCTAAGGACCTCAGCAACCAAAGGATGGTGTATTGCTAGGTACTCTAATGCAAAAGTATGAACAAAATGCACTTTCAAGCACAAACTCAGACAAATATAGAGAGAGGGGGAGATATAGAGAGAGAGAGATATAACTTGTGTATGCAATTTTCAAAACCTCTGGAAAGGGAGAGAAGGCTCCTTTCTTATAGAATTTCAATTCTCAAGCTTGTTCAACAAACTTGAGTCTTGAAACAAATCCCTTCATACACGTGTATAGAGGATCAGAATTGTGCATACCAGCTATCATAGTTGGCAAAAAATATTTGCAAAAAGCAGATGGAAAGGTCTCGACTCAAAAATATGGCCGATCGACCAAACAAAGTGCCGATCGGCCACCACTTTTGGCCGATGGCAAGAAAACAAAGCTGATGGCACAATGCCTTAGCCGATGGGTTGAGGGGATGGCCAACAAGCCACCTTCTTCCCTCAGAAGCAAAACCACAAGTCTTTGGTCCACAACCAAGCACAAAACAGACAAGTTGAGAGATCCTAAGGCAAGGCGCGCAGCCGAGACCTTCGGGAACTCAAAACGAACACGAGTATGGATGATCATCGAGTGTTCAAACGATAACGTCTAAGTCTTGAGGACGGTAAAAAATGGGTTGTCTACAAGGACAAGTTCAGGTTGAAGTGTAGACGTGTTCATCATGCATAAGTTCATGCTTTCAAGAATGAACATGGCCGGTTTGGGTAGGTAGGAAGAGGTAATGTATATGCTAGCACTACAAGAATTTACACAATTGCCGACCACTTTTGCCGACTAAAAAAATTTTAGTCGCAAAAAAATGACATTTGGCGACCAAATATTAATTAGTCGCGAATGATCATTATTTTTGGCGACCAAATATTATTTGGTCGCAGAAGGTTATATTTTGGCGACCAAAAAATGAGTTGGTCGCAGAAAGTGGTATGCATTTGCCGACCAACTATAAATTTGGTCGCGGAAGGTCACATAATTTTTGGCGACCAAAATTTGGTCGTCAAAAACTTATTTTCACCAACAAAAAAAAATTAATCGCCAAATTTATACTTTTTGCGACTAATATTTTAGTCGCTGTTGATTGAGATTTGGCGACTAAAAAAATTTGTCGGCGAAGGTACCTTTTTTGCGACCAATATGGTCTTTTGGTCGCCAAAAGTTTGGGAGGGAAATTTGATTTTTATAGAGGCGGGAATTGAAAATTTTTGGCGACAAAAAAATTTGGTCGCCATTACTAAAACGACGTCGTTTTAAAAATACGCATTCACCCTCACATGCCCTCTCTCTCTCTCATTTCCTTTTGTTTGCATCGCTCTCCTGCTACTGATTACCCCAACACACTCCATCCACCAGCTCCAGCTATGTAAAAAGCACATACATACACTTTCAAAACCCATATCATAAATTTCTAGGGTTTGAATTTTCAAATGCAAATCCATTCTTCTTCTTCTTCTTCTTCATAGATTAGAGAGAGAGAGAGAGAGTGTGTGATAAATTGAAATTGATAATGCCAAGGCAGAATCGGGTTGTGGAGGGTTTGATTCCCGGATCCTGCAAGATCTGAAAGAGGGGTTGCTCTTCGTCTTCGTCCTCTGTGTTGCAGAATTACCAATTCAAGCGGGCCATTTTGGTGGGTAAGCCTCCGGGATCCAGATCGAGCACTCCGGTTCCGTCTTGGAGGACGACGGCCGCGGCTTTGGATTCTCGCAAGTACGCGCCGTCGCAGAGCGGTGGTGGGAGGTCGAGGCCAGTGTCTGCGAGGAAGCTGGCGGCGACGCTGTGGGAGATGAATGAGGTTCCGTCGCCTAGGGTTGGGGACAATTTGGAAGAGAAGAAAGCGATCAAGAGAGAGATGAGAGTTAGAGAGAGAATGGAGGTGCCGAGATCTGTGCATTCGGGTTCTCTACCTCCGCATTTATCTGATCCATCTCACAGTCCTGTTTCAGAGGTGGGTTTCTTTTTCTTTTTTTGATAAATTTCTTTGATTGCTGTTTGGTTGCTGAGGAAACAGTTGAATAGAAAGGAGATTTTTAAATTTTTTTGTTTTTGTTTGAATCAATTGAGGCAGAGCAGTAGCAATTGGAAGTGTTTGATGTTACATTCCTTAGAAACGTTGACTTGGCATTCCAATTCATCGTGACCGCTACTCTATTCTACGTTTAAACTATTCAACATAGTTGCTTTTGTTTGAAATCTTCAATCTCCTAAATTCTTTTTCATTATCCTAACATAAGATCAAATCATATGTTATTCAATTACTACTCAGTATTTTTTAATAAGCCCTTCTTTGTCACTTCATTTGTCTATTTCTATTCTTTCATATTTTGTCTCTAAGAACACAGAAACCAAAAACTGGTCCACTTGGCTGGACTGTCTAGTCCGATGAAGGATCAAAGATAGTCCAGTCCCTAAATATATTACAAAAATAAATAAATGCAAATATATATATATATATATTATTGCCTTCAATATTCATCATCATATCTATCAAATTTAACGAAGTAATTCATCATAACAAGCTTTCTCTTAATGGGTTTGTAGGATTAAAATAAAATTTGTTTAAAAAATATTAGAAAGAATTTATCCATCAAGATCTAAGCGGGAAATTGGTTTGGAATAATAATAAGGGGAATTGCTTACTATTTTATATATCAGGTCAATCATGACTTTCCATAGGTTGGATCGTTTGACTATTATGCATGATATGACTTTCCATAGGTTGGATCGTTTAACTATTATGCATGATATTTCTCGTGTTAACGGACGCCTAATTAGTAAATTATGTCATAAAATTTTTAATTATTAAATTATGTCATAAAATTTATGTATGCTAAGATTTTCACGTTATCTAATAGTTATGAATGAATTAGAAGAGAAGGATGGAAAATTTTGGGAGATCAAGGCTTCTTGACCAAATTCTAAGGGTCTTGAGAATAGAATAATTTCCAAAAGTACACCACTTCAAATTTAAGATAAGATACTATGCACTTATTAGGGACTTTTCACAGCAAAAGTGTTTTAAGATCAGGATTAAACACGGTATTCATGCAAGCTTGGTTCACTTTCTTATAAGATCTTTTCTAAAAAAATAAAATAAAATAAAATATTGAGGACCAAACTTCAAATGCAAAAGAAAAGCAAAAAAGAGGAATAAAGGAAAGAAATATTTGCAGGGTGACAGGGATCCCAATTGAATCTTACCAATCTCAGAATCTCACTTTTGCCTTCAGAAACAAAAGCTAATTAATGATCAGCAATGGAAACCAACCAAAGAAGATAAGGGCAGCAATGGAAACCAACCAAAGAACACAGAAACCAATTGGTGGGAGAATAATTACAAGTACGAAAAGTAAGGCATAACAATCCCACAAATAAAAATTGGCAACTTAAATTTAGCTTGATAAGTTTCTTTTATGTCAATAAGTAGGACAATAATTATAAATATGAGAATATTATATCAAACTGATTATTAGCTCAACAATAACTAAAAATATAACACAAATACCAAGCCCAACAGCACTATTGCCCCAAATTTGAGAAAACATAAGCAACTACAAAAAACACCCCATAATGGGGAATGAAATACACACCACAAGTATCAAATTCCCCTCTGTAAGTGTTGAATATATAATTTCACACTAAAAAAAAAGTGAAATTATTAGAGGTTCCATTGTAATCATGAGGTTCCATTGTGATGCTTTTTGCACCTTCCTCTTTATTGATGTATCCTTCATACTTTGTATGTTTTTCATCAATAAAAAATTTTTTGCTGATCAAAAAAAAGTGATACTCTATACAATCATTAGATCAAATGCTTTTTACACTCACCCCTTTTATTGATGTAAGCTTTATATTTTGGAGACTGCAATCTATCAATAAAATTTCTTTTCGTTGATATAAAAAAAATAATAATAAAAAAAAATAAAAATGCACTGATTAGATAGCTTAATAACTTGATATGAGCACAAAATATTTGCTCATTTATCATAGAAGTCCTCGATATCTTAAATGAACCTCCAGACAAGTCAAGTGCAAGCCAAAGTCATATACAACTTGATTGATCTTGAAACTATAATTGTTGGGTAATTCTATTTGCATACATCCTTTACTTTCTGTACACAATAAATAATTTTTTTATAATTTTATCATTAAATAAAATAATCAATATGGACATCAATACACACCAAACTTTAAAACTAGATTTTCTTTATAGACAACTTTTGAATATGAAAATTCTCAGTACACATCTTTTTTTCAAGACCGAAAAAATGCAAACACACAGGATGAAAAATAATAATAATAATAATAAAAATAATAAAAAAAAAATCATCCAAAAATACATAACCAAAAAAATGTCAATAGTTCAGAATTACAGGACCAAAAACAAAATACACAAACTAAAAACTATAAAATTAATTCGGAGATACAAAATCGAAAGTTTTTCCTTTGTATCTTGAAAATTTATATTTTATTCAGAAAGACATAGTCAAAAATTATTGTTTATTCGGTTGTTGATTGTCAAATTGTTTAAATTTATTCAGATAACCAGTAGCAATGAATTTCATTCTCTTAATAGGAAAGGAAAAACAAAAATAGTAAAACAATAACCTAGTTTTTTTGTAGAAATAGTAAAATAATAACTCAAAATTATTGATTTTTAAAAATCGTATACTTTAGAGAATGTCAGAGAATGCTGTACTTCATATGCTTCTTTTGTTGTGCTTCAATCGTCACAATATTGCCGGAGATTGTCAAAAAATAACGTGTGTACGGCACAATTTAGGCTTACGTTTAGGAGTATGGTGTGATTTTATATTTTATGTGGTATGTGTACATAATGTGTTGAATTTTTGTGTTGATGTGTGTGCACGTATTATGTCTTAGGGACATATTAGAATATTTGCAGTGTGAAATGAGTAAAACAATATGTAAACAAATTTATATATGTATACACTGAAAAATGATATGTACAATGAGTAAATGTTGTGTAAAAATAAAATTATTCATTATGATAGAACCCTTAAAAGCCAAGTTTTCTAAAAATGACAGGAAAAAGTCCTTTTCGTCCTTGAAAGAATTACATAACTTTTCCACTCTCACAAAATTTTCCGAACATAAGAACAGGAAAACCAATGTCACTGAGCACTAGTGCCATCACCCACTGTCTAGCCCTTTCTCATGTGGACTAAAAAATGAAAAGCACACTACTAGCACAACCACTGATTATGTAATCTAATAACATCACAACTTGTTAAATGTTGTGGCTGAGAGTGAGTCCCATTTTTCTCTTTTTGGCAAATTTGTCATCGGATTTTAATTTCTATGTAACAAATTGAGGATAACAGAATTGGTAGTTTTTCGATGAGCGTAAGGGCTTATGTTTGTTTGCCACACAGTCTGAACATTTGGAGATTATGACAAGGCAGAAGATTGCCCATTATATATGGAATTCTCCAATTTGAGAAAAGTAGTTTTTGACCACCATTGAGTAGGGTTTTCAGTGTTTGTTCTCTTCATTTATAGAGCAAAATTCTATAAAATCCGAAAGTTGCAGTGTACGAATACGTTTTTATGTTTCATTTTATTATTAAAATGGACCTATTTAGCAGTGTCATTTGTTTCTTCGAAGATTTGTGGCCTCAATTGGCTGCTTCTCATCCAGGTAGTGTTGTTCATGAGATTTTAAGTATTATATGGCATTATTTACATGATACTCCTACTGACGAGAAAGCGTAATACATGGAAATGATTAACGTAAGCACATGATTGATTTGATGGATTATAGCATAGGATTGATATTATTAATTCATGAGACTCACATTCTATTGTTTGGTTATAATTTTTGTTATCCGAATTATATCCCAATGGATATTTTATCCAACAAAATTTGTGAATTTTTTTATCCTACATCTAACAATATAAAACAACCATATAGATGAAACTATATATTTCTATATTTATTTCAAAAACAGGCGTGGGCAAGTGAAAATTATTTATCTCACTTTTTTTTTTTTTGATCGGCAAAGATAAATCTTTATTGATGAAACACACAAAGAGCAATATTACATCAATAAAGAGGAGCTTGGTGCTAAAAAGCACCAAGCGCCAGCTGGTGAGGAACCAACAAGAGAGAACAAGAAAAGAAGCAAGAAACAGAAAGACAAAACTAAAAGGAACAGAGAACCAATTGAAATACCAAAAAAAACAACAAAAACAACACAGAGCTGCAGCCTTCCATCTGCATCCTACACAGTCCAACCCAAACCAGATTCAAGGTGAATTAGCCCCCAGAAACACACTCTACTGCACAGACCAAGAACATGCTCCACTGCACAGACCACCCTCCTCTATACAGATCAAGAAATCAGTCCTCTGTACATACTGCTGAATCTCCTCTGGATCATCCTCCCCTGTTGATTCTGAGAGCATACCATGACCTGTTTGAATGAAGGCAGAGTTCAGACCAAATGCCCAGCAGATAAAATCAGACTACACCTCTTGCCATCAGCAGACTATGCTAAACTGAGCAGAAACCAGACCATCCCAAGACAGACGCAACCCAGCACATCAAGTTCATCACAACACTGCTACAGGAACAAAACTACTTACAGCAGTCCCATTTAGCTCATACTATACCAGCTTAAATCCAACAGGTCAGAGGCCTCCTGAACACATAGCCATCTCCTCAACAGATCCAGGACTCATACACAGCACTTATTCAAAACCTTCTTCAGCAGAGCAGACAAAACTATCATCACTTAACAACTCATACACAGCACTTATGCATTTAATGGTGTATGCTATTGCTCTATGTTGCTGCTCTGAGGCTGCTATTTGGTCTGCTGATGTTCTGCTTTGAAGTTGTTCTGTTTTGTTGATGGACTGTTTGGTTGTTTTGTGTTGCTGAAGTTGTTTCTGTTCTGCTTTGAAGTTGTTCTGTTTGGCCTACTGTTCGAAGCTGTTTTTGCTGTGTTATTGTTCTATTTTTCATCTTCTGGTTGCTCTTGATTGACTTCTCACCAATCTTTGTGCACTTTCCGATTTGTTGATGTAATTTTGCATGTTTTTTGCTATATCATCAATAAATCTTTATCTTTGCTGTTCAAAAAAAAAAAAGGAAAATGGACTTCAATCTAGGAAACTAATTCTTTGTGGTGTGAGATAATTTTTCTGCATGTTGGTTTTTGGCAGTTGTGGCCTGAGAAATTTCAAAATAAAACAAATGGAGTGACACCAAGAAGGTGGATTCGTTTTTGCCATCCACATCTAAGTAAAATCATAACCAAGTGGACGGGAACAGAAGACTGGTTGATAAACACTGAGAAGTTGGCAGATCTTCGACAGGTAGACTGAAGCATCCAAATCAGATATTTGTTAATTGTTTCAATACCTTCAACATTCATTCCAAATCAATAAATTGGATCATTATCACAAGAACATGTCCCACTAAGTGAAAAATTTTGGCCACTGCGTGCTTGATAAAAATATAATCCATCCAGAAACTGTCAGAAATTAACCAGGCATTTTGGATAACACCTGCTATCTAGTCTCCCCTGACTTTGTATGGTGTAAAAGATGTCAGATTTTAATTCTATGGACTTCTAGGTGCCATTTTTTCTCGTATACTTCTTTTATTGAGTCCCATCGTGCACATATATACTTCTTTCTATAATTACTTTTAGATACAAGTCAAACATTTCTTGTGATAGCATGATTAGTTTGAGTTAATTACCTGCAGTTTGCTGATGATGAGGAGCTTCAATCAGAATGGAGGGAAGCAAAAAGGAGCAACAAGATGAAGGTTATGTCCTTTCTCAAAGAAAAAACCGGATATATTGTCAACCCTGATGCAATGTTTGATGTGCAGGTTATTTCCTATCACATAATTCTTTTTTAATTAATTTTAGGTTCATTACTTTAATGGAAAATAATATATTGTATGAGGAGGATATTATACTGTTGATGGAGGGATGCATCATTATGACCATATAAATAGGATGTATATGATGTACACTGTATCTATCTGTTTGATGTATATAATGTACACTGTATCTACATATATACTGTTTGATGTGCAGGTACAAATGGTGTTCGAATTGGAATGTAGTTCTATAAATAGGATGTATATAATGTACACTGTATCTACATATATACTGTTTGATGTGCAGGTACAGATGGTGTTAGAATTGGAATGTAGTTCTATAAATAGGATGTATATAATGTACACTGTATTGATGAAACTTAATGTTTAATTTTGATGGGTTGATGACTTTCCAGGTCAGCTTTGTAAATTCGATTGCGACAATTAAGGGTGGGACTCATGTTGATTATGAACATCACCAAATTACAAACTATGTAATGAGTATTGTTAATAAAAAGAATAAGAATGCTAATCTCAAAGCCCACGCAGTGAAGATCCATCTATGGGTTTTTGTTAATGCTCTTATTGACAACCCAGCTTTTGATTCTCAAACCAAAGAGACTTTCACAATTCGCCAAAGCAGTTTTGGGTCAAAATGTGAACTTTCACAGGAGTTCCTGAAGAAAGGTTTGTTCTATTATTTTGAAATCTTTATTATTATTATTATTATAAATTTCAAAAAATAAAAGTTGTTTACTCCTTTTGTGAGCATAATTTTGATGCTTTTGTGGTCAATTCTCCTGCAGTGTCCAAGTCTGGAATAGTGGAAATTCTTATTATGTTTCTATTCCTAAAGTATAAAAGGAAAGAGAATTAGAAATGGATATATTCATGAAATGGTAACCAATTGAAGATAAGTGAAGTGAGAACATACTAAGATGGACTACTTGTATTACTGTACTCTCTCTCTCTCTCCCTCTTTCTCTCTCTCAATGGACTACTGCTCTTTAGAATATTTGAAGCCTTATCTAAAATTTTCAAGGTCATGTATCTAGTTGCTGTTGGTGGTGTACATATCTATCACAGTTTGTGCTTTGATATTAACGTTTTCATAATAATTTATCTTTCTATTCATTACTTTCTTTTTTCTATGTTTTTCAACTTAAACATCTAAAGTCAATAAATCAATGCTTGCATTTCTGATAGATTCTATATTCAATGAAACAGGCCCCTGTACTTTTCAAAGGGATTGGCCATTCATTAAATTCTGCCAATAACTTGGTAAGGTTAAAGGTCTTTTTGTTTGTCTTTTGCTTTATCTAGTTTTATGTCCTAGTTAGAAGCATGCACGTAGAGTGACTCAAAGTGTTCGGTGGATTTGTGTTGAGGAATTCACTTTTGTCACATCTTATGTAATTTGTAGGCTATGAAAGTTCTTGGAGCCTCTCCTTCTACATATTCTGCTAATCCAAAATCCAAGTTGTCAAATCCTCCGTCCCTTACCGGATCTGCTATATCATTGGTTTCAGTTGTGCAGGTCATTTTTTGTTGTTTTTTTTCTTTCTGCCTTGGAGTTTGTTTAAGCGATCTCTGTAATGCTTTTTGCCTATATCTGCTGATCAAAAAATGCTATATGCCTATATCTTAACATTTTTAGTTAATTTCTTGTGAAATATTTCTTGAAAAAAAATTCTTATTGGCAGGGATGTCTGAACTTCATATTCTTTAACATTTGTTTTGGGTGCTTTGACCATCTAATATTTATTTGCCCATAACTGAAATAAGTAATTCATGAATGGTTTGCATTTGCATTAATCATTTCCTGCACCAATTTCTTTTTTATGTGGTTTCACTTTGGAACTTTAACTATAGTTGACAAAGGTCGAAGGCTTTTTTATTTTTTATTTTTCTTTCACTATTGTAAATAAATAAATGCTTATTTTTGGTTGAGATCTACCAAACTTATAGTTAAATTTGATTTGTTGACAACGGTCCAAGTCTTTGTTTAGATATTTTAAGTGGATAAATGCTAACTTTTTGTATTGAGATCTACCAAACTTGAATCATATTTGTTAAAAATTCTTATATGTTGCAGGCTAGAAATAATGCACGGATTATGATCGCTGGCTCTTTAGATATGTTCAGTAATGGGTTTGTATCGTTGTGCACTTAATCTGAACTTTGGAAGTTTCTCAGGATATTTGATCTCATTATTTAACGTTTGTCCTTTATGTGATTCAGATTGTTCAAATCAGGTGTGCAGAAGGCTGGGAGCTCAAATAAGTGAGTAATCCTCTGGTCAATCTTCATTCAGTACTTCTACATGCCAGCTTATTATCCAACTTGTTCTCTGACTTACAATCTAATGGTCCACATTTGTCTGTGTACATCCAAAACATGCATAAAAATGAATAGATGAGACAAAAGTTAAATGCATTAAAGAAGCGTTGAACAGTACCACTCATGAATGTGCTTGTGTCTGTGTGTAAGAGAGAGAGAGAGAGAGAGAGAGAGAGAGAGATAGATCAGATGTGGTGCCCTGTACTGCCATAGTTTTTGAACACTTAAAAGTGGATTTTCCATTGCAAATTCATCTGTACTTGGTGATCTTTCCTTTGTATTCTTCTACTGTGGTATTGTTCCTTTTGGTTGGTCAATTGCCATACATCTAGAGTGGGCCATTCATCCTGTATTTTAATTGGTATTTGAATAACTAAAAAAGTAGAAGAAACTTATCTTAAGTGGTGGTTCCATCAAAGTGTACAAAGTACCCAACCTTGGGCCTTTAGGCACAACCTCAAAGAGTGGCTGTCCTTATACTTGAACGACATTCTGCTGCCAGATGCTTGATCCCTTAACCTTTACTATTGTATCGAGCGCTTTACCCTCAAGATATGGAACACTCCAAAATTAGGTCTAAAGTGATTGTGCCATTGTTACATTGAGGTGTGGAAGTGGAAGAGTTATGTGTGGCCTACTAGATACCTATATTATATAATTTTCTTTGTTCCTTGGGAAATGACCTAAAATCAATGGTTATTACTACATTAGAGTTATCAGCAGAAAATAAGGTTGTGATTCAATGTTGTGTTTGGTCCAAGGGATACCAAATTCATAAAATCGTCTTCCAAAAGCTCATGATACAAGTGTCAATATGGATAGTGGATTTATGCTTTTTTAAAAGAGTTCTATGATCCTTCATAATTGTGGAGGGTTTCACACACTACAAGAATTTACACATTTTCACACACTAATGATTGAAGTTGACAACACATATATGAATGCTTTCTAGGAGCTTGCATATTTGTTAGAAGAGAAAAACATGTCTCTGGCAGCGATTCAGGCAGCTCATGAGTTGGAAATAAATAACTTGGGCTTAGAACTTGAGAAAGAACGTGACAAGTTAGCAAATATTCAGCTAAAATTACAAGGTTCTTCCCTACTCTTTCAATGTCCAGTTGTAATATCACATTTTGTCGTTTTAAATTTCTCGCCTGATCTCTTTTCCATTCCTACAGGAACTGAAGTTGAATA
Source organism: Camellia sinensis (assembly GCF_004153795.1). Lineage (NCBI taxonomy): Eukaryota > Viridiplantae > Streptophyta > Magnoliopsida > Ericales > Theaceae > Camellia > Camellia sinensis. The sequence continues at coordinate 1,994,087 of NW_021024715.1, read as the reverse complement.
AATCCTTTCTATTGGAATTAGGTTCTGAATTAGGTTCGTTTCTATTGGAATTGATGGCTATTTTGGCCTTTTGACATTATTTATGTAAAGTTGACCATAAATTACTTTTACTCATTTATCTTGAAATTCACCAATTATTTCTCAAATAATTGTTACCTTTCTCTGTTGCAGCGAAAAGTAAAGATCATAATCTAACTATATTTTCAAGGATCTAATATATTCTCATTAGTGGAACTTACTACTGACTATAATATCTTGATTGCTATTTTCTTTACAAAGACAAGTTGAAACTAATAGCTAAACTGAAATGTGGATGAAAGTGGTGAAGGGTTTAAGTCAAGTTTTATTGCTTAACAAAACATTACTTGAGGTGCTGTGTGCATGCACAGGATTTTGTGCTCTGGTAGAATCTGTAGCATAGTGTTGGGAATTTACGGTGTGGGTCTTCATGAAACATGAATATCTGGTAGTGTTCATGACATGAATTGTACTCTCCGTTAACATCATATGTATGTTGTGTGTATATGATACACCCATGTACTGTGTACATCATTAAATGTAACCTCTGTGTAGAGTTCTATGATTTTAAAACTGTTCTTAAGAATTTGGATCTGGCATGAACTTTTCAATTTTGCTTTGTGTGTTTTCAAACTTGGAGATAATTACACCCCTCCAACAAATGTGGTTCCAGATATCATGCCATTTAACTGCCAGTGGATTCTCTCCGTGTTAAACAAGGCCATATCAAAAACTGTGACATCACTGGACTCGTATGAATTTTCTGATGCTGCTACTGCAGTATATTCATGGTGGCAGTTCCAGTTGTGTGATGTGTTTATTGAAGCCGTCAAGCCCTACTTTGCCAGTGATGCTCAAGCATTTGCTTCTGAAAGGAGTTATGCACAAGACACCTTGTCGGTGTGTCTGGAATAACTAATTGGATGATGGGTTCTATTGCTGTTTGTTTTGGTTGTTTATCATTTATAATGGTAATAAGCTGTCTTAATACTGGAAAGTAACATCAATTAATGCTGCTCCTCAACCTTTGTTTTTGTAAGACAAGATGGTCTTGTTTTTGCATGAAAACTAATGATTGGCTTGTAGAGTCTAAATTGACAGTGGTATGGTTCATTGTTTTCAGTAGGGACAGAGAGGCATCCAATAGGGATATTTTTCAAGGTAGGTTGGCCATCATAATATTGATCCTTATAATCTGATTCCATTTATTTATTTTTCCCTTTTAAGAATATGGAAGCGAAGAAGCAGGTTAAATTTTTACAAGGTTGTGTTGGTTCTGCATTTGCTGAACGAGATCATTCAATAATGGAGGTTACTACTTTTTCCCCTCTTAAAGTTTCTATGTTCTGCTTGGTGCACAGGAGAAGGTTGGGGTTTAATGCCAAAAAAAAAAAAATTTATTAAAAAAAACCAGCAAAGAAAGCACATTTATTTGATGGTATACACCTGGTAAACTTAGAACAGCAGAAGAACACAACTGACAATCCATCAACTAACAACAGTAGCTGAAATGTTGAAGGTGATTGCTCAAATGAATGTGATTTTTTTTTATTGGAGTTTTCCCTGGTTATGGTTAAGGAATTTTGTTTTCTATTATTATTTTTAAGGAAAACTCGTCAGATGTATTCATTCATATCATATCTAATAGGTAGGGTAGCAGAATGGATGAATATGCTTTCCCTTGATGTCTTGGGAAAGAGAACGGAAAGGAGGCACAAATGTTATGCCACCTTATTTATGTGAACTGCAAATTTATATTTTTTTTTGGTACACGTTAATCTTTTGTGTGTGATTACTTAGATTAGGGGCCTTGATCATCAGTGCTGATTGAATGTCTGCTCAAGCTGCTCATCTACAACCCAAAGTTTAATCTAAAACTAAGAACATCAGAATCATTCATGTTTTAATTAATCTGTGGTATTATTCATTAAAATAAACTTTACCAACTTTATTAAAAAATCATATATAAAAGTGAACTGAATCAATGGAGCTTTGATAGTTAACTATGCCTGTATTTGTTATGGTTGTTAGCTTATTAATCATCGTGTACTGAAATTTGCAGGTACAGCAACAGGTACAGTTTTATTATGCCAGGTAGTTGTCTCAATACGATGTACATGTTTATAGGATTTAATTGATTTTTGCAAAGATACGGGTTTGCAATCCAGTGTTGCTGCCACTATCATGCTTCTCTGATAAATTTTCCAATTCTGTTTCTTTATTAAGTGCCTTACATCACTACTGCTTTGATGAATGCGAAGCGTGGCACGGAAGGGCGCAAGGATTTTTTGATTGGCTATCAAGGCAACTTAGTGGATTAAGAAATTTTCCTGATGCTGTAAATCTGAATTATGTATTGTTTCAATTTGTTATGCTAGATGGGTGTGACTTGTGAATGAAAACTTAGAATAGTAATATAGTTGTATTGTGTCGAAATGTTAATGAATTATGTATTGTGTCGAATGTTAATGATTCAGTTAATTTGAATGTTGCTTTAAAATTATAGGTTTATTATGGATTGAATGAATTATTAGGAATTACAGGTGTATTGTTTTCCTTGCTTGGAGACCAATTTATTAGTCCGCGACAAATAAATATTTTTTTTTCGTAAAAAGAACAATTGCCGACCAAGAGTTTTGGTCAGCAAAAAATACATTTATTGCAGCCAAAACAGCTCTTGGTCGTGGAAACTCAGTTTTGCCGACCAAAAGTTTTGGTCGCGAAAAGTAACAACAATGGCGACCAAAACCTTTTTTGGTCGTAGAAATGTCACAATTGACGACCAAACTTTTTGTCGCGGAATGTCACGTTGGCGACCAAAATTTGGTGCGGAATGTCACGATTGGCGACCAAAATTTTTGGTCGTTGAATGTGATAATTGCGACCAAACTTTTTGGTCGCGGAATGTCACAATTGGCGACCAAACTTTTTGGTCGTTGAATGTGAATAATTGGCGACCAAACTTTTTGGTCGGGAAAATATCACTTTTTGCGACCAAAGTGTTTTGGCGACAAAATAAATTAGTCGCGGTAATTAAATATTTACGCGACCAAAAATTTAGTCGCGAAATCTAACTTTTGCCGACCAACCACAATTTTGGTCGCGAATTACTTTGCCGACCCTCAATTGGCGCCAAAGTAGCGACCAAAAAAATTGGTTCGCGGATAACTTTTCCGACCAAAAATTGACTTTTAGGCGACCAATTTTTTTGTTGCCAAAAGTGTTAATTCTTGTAGTGTAGGGTCATATGGGATGGCCAGTGTATGTATTAGGTTTAGGTTCCGAGGTGGGGAACCTGGTGTGGGCCGGAGAGATTAGTGGTTACATTTGGCTTGTGGGTGGTGCTATCACCTTGTTGTCGATGAGATCTTGAATCTCATGACACAACATGTAGCATGGTGGTTGTCGTGACCATGTTGCTGTAAACAAGCACAGTATTTGGCTGGTTGTGTGTAGGTGGGAGAGGATCAAGTAGTGGCGTTGCTCCAACGGCTTAAGATGCCCCTTTTTGATCAACACCCTCAAGGGCTTGGGGTAAAGGCATATAGAGTGGGCAAAGACCCTTTGAGATCAGCCTGGTTGTTTAAGGTTCATGAGTTATGCTGACGAAAGGGTTTGGCGGTCTTGGCTGTAGTGTGACAACACTAAAACATCAAGATGGCCGTGCAGTTGTGCTTCCACTAGCGGTTGCATTGGAACTGCGTGAAAAAGGCCTCTGGGCTGCTCCTTCTCATCGATTATTCAACCCCTATTTCATTGCATCTCAATCTAAACCCTATCTCGTTGGAGCTCAGTGAATGTGAACACGGCAAGACAATCATCTTCTGTAATAATTTTCCTTACAAATTATGCACCACCATCCTAATTTGATCCTTCTCGATGGCCTGGTAGTAATCATCGAAGCCTTGGCCCTCTACCTTGTTACAAAATCTGAGAAGCCTCTTTGGCTCCTAACGGGTTGCTTTAAGATCTCCGGTTGTAACCTCGATCTAGGGTATTGATAG
>NW_021024715.1:1907739-1979958 GCF_004153795.1 Camellia sinensis | reverse complement strand
GGGCCTCTCAGGTGTGTAGATCACAGATATGTGGTTGAAAGTTCGAGAAAAGGGGTCCAAGGGGTTCAACATTAGCCCGGAAGGAGGGGGTCAAAAGGGTCAAGTTGACTTACTGGCCGGCCCTGAACTTTTAGGGGCCTCTCAGGTGTGTAGATCACAGATATGTGGTTGAAAGTTCGAGAAAAGGGGTCCAAGGGGTTCAACATTAGCCCGGAAGGAGGGGGTCAAAAGGGTCAAGTTGACTTACTGGCCGGCCCTGAACTTTTAGGGGCCTCTCAGGTGTGTAGATCACAGATATGTGGTTGAAAGTTCGAGAAAAGGGGTCCAAGGGGTTCAACATTAGCCCGGAAGGAGGGGGTCAAAAGGGTCAAGTTGACTTACTGGCCGGCCCTGAACTTTTAGGGGCCTCTCAGGTGTGTAGATCACAGATATGTGGTTGAAAGTTCGAGAAAAGGGGTCCAAGGGGTTCAACATTAGCCCGGAAGGAGGGGGTCAAAAGGGTCAAGTTGACTTACTGGCCGGCCCTGAACTTTTAGGGGCCTCTCAGGTGTGTAGATCACAGATATGTGGTTGAAAGTTCGAGAAAAGGGGTCCAAGGGGTTCAACATTAGCCCGGAAGGAGGGGGTCAAAAGGGTCAAGTTGACTTACTGGCCGGCCCTGAACTTTTAGGGGCCTCTCAGGTGTGTAGATCACAGATATGTGGTTGAAAGTTCGAGAAAAGGGGTCCAAGGGGTTCAACATTAGCCCGGAAGGAGGGGGTCAAAAGGGTCAAGTTGACTTACTGGCCGGCCCTGAACTTTTAGGGGCCTCTCAGGTGTGTAGATCACAGATATGTGGTTGAAAGTTCGAGAAAAGGGGTCCAAGGGGTTCAACATTAGCCCGGAAGGAGGGGGTCAAAAGGGTCAAGTTGACTTACTGGCCGGCCCTGAACTTTTAGGGGCCTCTCAGGTGTGTAGATCACAGATACGTGGTTGAAAGTTGGCAACGGTGGGTCTAAGGTATTCAACATTAGCCCGGAAGTGCGAAAAACGGGCGTCGGGAGGCTCTGGAGGAGAGATAACTGGTTGCTGCAACAATTGCTGGCCTCCCACCCTTCAGTGACCTTCCTTGTGATAAAACAGAGGTACCTGCCAAAAATGAGCGAAAACCGTTGCAAAACGAATGTTCCGGAGCCAAAACACGCAGTTCGGGGTCCCGGAAATGGGCTGTTAAGCACCGAAAATTGTATTCGACTTCGAAGTGGGTTTCTCAGCCCCCAGTGTCCCTCGAAATGGATGAAATAGGATGTATGCCAAAAATCAGAGCAATAGGAGATGGTTAAGCGGTCCCGAACCGAGGCACACGGCCTGACGGCTCCGAAAACCGGGAACCGGACTCCGAAATGGGCAAAATGGCCTACGGCCACCAAATGTAGCCTACGGACATTGAGAGATGGTCTACGGGACCTCTCCCTCCCTTCAGGAAAAGAAACAGAGAAAACCGAGTCTGGTTCGCAAACCGAGACAAGGCACAGAAAAGGGTTCGGAAGTCCGGAGGCAGGGCTTACGGCCGCGACTCTGAGACTTCTGAACGAACACATTATGGAACATCACCAAGCGCTCAATCGGTGACGCCTAAGTCTTAAGGTCGGTCAAAAATGGGGTGTCTACACCATCATGCACATGTTTGTGCTTTCCGAAATAACCACCTTTGGTTTAAGTAGATAGGATGGGGTGATATATACGTTGGGGTTAAAGGTGGGTTGTAGTGTATGGATTAGGTTAATGTTTCTAGGTGAGGGGACTCGGTTTTGAGGGGGAAGTGGGTTGGTAGGTACATTAGGTTTTGTGGATGGAGTTGAGGGCGGAGCTACAATTTTATTGTCGATGAGATCCTAAATCTCATGACGTAGGCGGTAGCAACAATTGATGGAATGATCATGATGGTGATAGAAAATGCAGTACTGGGTGGGATCATGTCTAGATAGGAGTGGGTTGGGGAGAGGTCGAGGGTCAAGGGGTTTGAGGTGCCCTTTTTCCATTTGCAGTTTTTGAGCACGAGCTAGGCTCATGTGAAGGGGGGTAAATGTTCTTTGGTTTCGGTTTGGACCGGGGGGTTGTGAAGTTGTACCGACAAAGGGATAGGCCATGTTGGCTGCCGTGGCAATGATTCTAATTTCTACAGGCCGCCCTCCATCTAGCAGCAAAGTCGATGAAGGGTTTACTGGTAATCTGGATGATGCCTTTCTTGAATACACTTTCAATTTGGACACCGAACTCGTATAAAGAAGCAAATGTAGACAATGGCGCCACTATCATTCTTTGTAACATATCCGACTTGAGATTCTGAACCACTAACCGAACTTGTTCACTTTCTGATGGCCTATTCGTCATTCTAGTTGCCTCTGCCCTCCATCTAGTAACAAAGTCGATGAAGGGTTCCTTGGTTTCTAGGTGGTTGCTTCTAGCTCACTGATGGTTACTTCTATTTGAGTATTGTATGAGTATTAGTTAACAAACCCTTCAGATAGTTCCTCCAAATTTCTTGTAGTAGAATCCTCTAGTTTAACTAGCTGCCACATCTAATAGAGTTCTTCCAAACAAAGACAATTTCTGAGCCCGAGTCAGGACCATTGGCCTCAGAACATTCAAAAATAGGCGAACAGGAACAATAGGGTCCCCACTACCATCAAATCTATCAATGTGAGGCATCTTGAATTTTTCTAGCAATCTGACCGAAGCCTCGATGTAACCGTCTTCAATATCCATAATGGAATTGAAGCCTTGGAATTTTTTAAGCGCTTTCTCTAGCCTAGCAATTTTGATCATGGCCGGATCAATATGGTTGATGTCAAAAAGAAGGAGTTCCCCATGGGGTTGTGCCAAAGGCCTGTAAGCTGGAGCCTATGCAAACATCTCCTAAGGATCAGGGACCTAAGGGTTTTCAATTGGTGGAGGTGGATCAGGATTTGGCTAGGCAGCCGGGACCGGATGTACAATGGATGTTGAGGCCCCAGATGGGCGTCGCATGTCAACGATAGTTTTATCTTGAGCGGCTACCCGTTAATTCAAGGTATCCATGGTTTGCTGGAAAGCTGCCATCATGGTAGCCACATCTTCTGCACTCTGAGCCATTACAAGTCTGGGAGAATTAGGTGCTAGTGAACTGATTTGGTGAGATTGAATAGGTGATTGCTGGGTAATCTACGTCAGCGCTGATAACTACATGTTCCTTCTTCGTTACACAACTGGTGGGAGCGAGACCAACACTGGTTGACCACTAACAAGGTCTTGGGTTTTGCAAAGTCTGCCAGAGTAAGTCCACAAAACTTGAGGGATATCGTGTCTGTCTGAAGCTATGATTGCAAACTACCTAGCAAAAGAAAGAAAAGAAAAACAATAATCAAAAATCGGACAGCACTTCGGTCCAATTCGCAAAAGATATAATCACAACTAAAACACTGTATTTCTCACTGAACTTTGCCCCAAAAATTGATACCGACTCATACCACTGATGTGATGCGTTCCTATACAGTTTCACTGTAAAAGCACATGCTAGGTACAAGAGAGCCAAAACACCCCTATTGGGAGGTAGGGTTACCCTATTCTAGATTTTGATATGATCTAGGGTTTACTACTTCAAGCAAGTAGTTTCACTACTTCTTATATAAAGATGAGCATCCTGTCCTAAGTTGGAACAGTCACTATGGCTTTACTATATGCAGCTAGGCCAAATGGTCGAAAGGGTACCTCAGCAAGATCACCTAATATACCTTTCACACCTAACACTGAGAAGTGAGAGGTGGATCAAGCAGTATAGCGGTAATCCAGATTCAAGGGTTGTGTTTCCAACATGGCAGAGCCCACGACCAGTCAACCTTTTGGCAAGCTTTTTGGGCAAGCCTCCGACAAACCGTCCACAAATAGCAGATGGAAAACACAGTGACTTAGAGTAACAATGCAAATGTAATGCAAAGAACATATAAGCGTAGATAAAAATTCATGTCATGAACTTTGAGTCAAGTTCTCTAAATCCCCAGTAGAGCCACCAGAAATTGTAGCTCACTTTTCATGCTCCTCGGAGGGGTTTAGTCTTCTCAGATATGATAGCCCTACAATTCGGACTCCCGTGGTTTTGAATCCGATTTCACAATTACAATGTGAAATAGATCAACACAAATGAGTCTAAATCCAACAAATCTTTTAGAAAATTGATTTTCAATAAAAAAAGAAATGTCAAAAATGGACTGCATTGCCAGATTTCAGAGTCGCCACCTAAATATTTTTGAAAAATTTAGGAAACCCACGACTCATGCCAAAGGCCACTTATCCGTCATCACCAAAGTGTCTCAGCTCAGGAACTTAGGTATGAGAGAGGAAGGCCATGAATTGAGCACCGCACTCACTTGATCAAATATCGACCTCTACTAATCATAATGTGATTCTTATATACATTATATGCTCTTATTCCGATTATTATGCTATCGTTACTATGTAATGTCAAACAAGTATAGACTAATTCGCCCAATTTAGAACGCTTTGATTTCATCTTTGTTTTGAAAAGTGTTTTAAATATGCACCACCTAAAAAAATGATCTCATATGTACATTTAATCAAATCATCCCAACTTAAGCAAATTAGCCTTCATCCACTGGCATTCAAACAGGTATATCGACTTAGCACTTAGCCTCATGGTAAACATGCTTGACATGGCAACACTAACACACATACAATATGCTAAAGCAAAAATGCTCACCTACTACTCCAAGGCAAGCCAAAGAAAACAAAATAAGTAGCAAAATGCATGATCCTAAATTGACATTTGATTAATATGATGAGCCGAACCTTATGCGTGCAAACATGGATATAAGTCCTGGCAATGACATGAAAATGTAAAACATAATGCTACCATTATAAGCGAGGAAATAAAAGGGAGAAAGAAATGAGAATTGGAAAACATGCACACATTATTACATATTTTCCCTCGCACAGGAGGGTCCGAATGTCCGAGTTTCCAAATTAACTACTTATTACAAATCCAAATGAATGAAGAAGCTAGATTAACTAATTATTACAAGTTCAAAGGAATCTAAGTAATTAATTATGACACAATACTATTAAAGCACTAATTTTACAAGCTGCGGGGAGTAAAGAAGTGCATATGAATGAACGGGAATATCCACCCGAAAACACCTCTATTTTGCTGCCATAACTGTTCTGTTTTGCAGTCAGAAAAATGATCTATTTTAGCCCCAGCCTCTGCTCTGTTCTACCATGAAAATGACACGGGTTGTGTAAAATGAAATGGCCGACCGGCCAGAAATAGTAGTCGGCTGGATGGTTAGGTGGCCGGCCGACCGACCACTATTTTGGGGGTCTGCCTTACTATAACAGAAAAGAAATAGAGCATAAACAGAGTATTTCCAGGGGATGTTTGTCATTTCTGCCTCTCCCTATCATGAAACAAATCGAGGGAGGGGTAGACTCGATTCGCAAACCATCAATTGACGTGAACTCATTGCGTGATGACTTGTGAATCAATGGAACAAAGTCTCAATAAATGGAAAGTAAAGACCAACAAAACCACCTCCCTATCATAGAGTTACCTCAACGACGGTGGTAGACATTGATTCTTGAGTCATTATCATCACTAGAGAGTATGAAATGACTCAAGACTCAGTAGGTTCAATTAATGTCCGATTGAACCCGACTTGATTTTATTCTCTTACTTCTTTTAGCCTAATTTTATTAGCCCTTTTTAATTACCTTTCCATTTTACAATCATTTAGTTCAAAAATGAGAATTAAGTCCACTAAATGGAGGGAAGTATCAAACAAGAAACTGTTCTTGACATGAAAGAGATGTAATGTCTTGATAATGAACCTCCGAAGAGATTAAACTATTAAGCATGGAAGGGTCTCTTTCACATGCCTTAAACAACACTCGTTTGAAATAACTCGCAAACAAATAAAACCAAAAAAAGAGGGAGGGTGTAGAGATAATTATTATAAGCATAAAATAAAGGCTATCAACTCAAATAGGTTGGTGTCTAAGGCTTAAACTACCAAACCTATGAGTACTACAACACTACAAGCATACTATACAAGGCATGAATGAAGTAAACACATTAAAACAGTCCTAAAACTCATAAAAATAGTGCTAGATTTAATCATGAAAAGCTAGAAAAAAGTTAACTGAAACAATGGAGAAATGAAGATAGTAAGCAAGCCTAAGGGGGGTGGCTAACCTTTCCATTTTTGGGACTTCAAAATTACATTTTTAGCCTCTAAAAAACTCTAAAAAATGGTGGTAAAAAATTGGAAAAATTTTGAGATAGAAATGAGAAACACAAGGGCAAAAGCTTAGTAAAGAAGGTTCGAAGAAGGGTGGTTTGCCCCTCTACCTTTGATAGCTTTTGGCCACAAGTTTTAGCCCATAAAAATTATGTAAAACCAGTACAAAAACAATAAGAAAATATAGGGGAGAAGTAGTGTAAGGAAGGTCAAAGTTATACCTCTTTAAGAGGAGTAACTCTTTGATTCACAAACTCACAAGTAAGCACCCTTAAGAGCTGGAATTTAGACTCAAGAATCTCAGCAAGGAGAGTGAAAATATTGGTTTAGGAAGTATAGGTAAGGTGTATGTGTTTTGCAAGATAGATATATATATATATATATAGAGAGAGAGAGAGAGAGAGAAAGAGAGAGAGAGAAAGAGTTTTAAGAATTTGAGCTTTTGGAATTTTTTCTAACCTAAAAACACACGGTATGGTCCTCTATATATAGAAAAACTAGTGCCACAGTCAGAAATATCTATATTGAGCCAGCTGGTGCAGTGCATGCACGTGGGGGAACAGCTGGCAGCAAAATATCTATTAGCCAAGAAACCTGGCTAGCAGGCCAAGTAGGGGACGGTCAGCCACCTATCGTCTTGCAGGCCTCTGGGTGGTCAGGCTTGGAAAAATAAGGTTTCGGTCCAAAAGTGGTGCAATGTTCTAGGCTCTGAAACTCAAGAACCGAGGCTTCTTGCTGAGAAAATTGAACGTATGTACAGCGTAGTATTTCATTATCGGATGATCAACCTGAGGCGCCCAAGTCTTAAGAGCTGTCAAAAATGGAGTGTGTACACTATGCAACAATTTTTATTGTTTTCATAATATTTAATTGTTTTAGGTATATTTCTGTCTTAATTTGTTAAGGTGTTGTGTTCCTACTTTGCATATAACAGCTCATAAGCTTGATCAATTTGAGCATTCCCTTGTTTAAGCTGACTATTTTTCCATTAAGCTTTGAACACAACACAAGTTTAACTTGTTTGGGCTTGTGAACAAGCTTGAATGAGCTTATGAAAGTTGATTTCCCATTATTTCCTCTCATTTTGTTGTATTTTCCATTGTCCTGCTATTATAAGAAATGAGATAATAAAAGAATTTTATATATTGTTCTATAATTTAGCTGATCAACTTCTTTTAAATGTTTCACACATATTACTTCTTGAATGATGTGATATTAGACACATGATAGTATGCAACAATATCAAAGGCAGCATGAGAAAATATCATTTTCGTTGGTTTGGCGTGGTGTGACCTTCATCTCTCTTGATGAGTTTCCTTTCAATTTCAGCTCAATCTTCGTTCGTCGAATCAGATTTCTCTTTTCATGATGTGACCTTCGTATCATATTTCTCTCTTGAATTTTCTTAGCTCCATCGAATCAAATTCTTTACAATTATGTAGCATCACACTGTTATTCTGTTTATAATGGTGAAGTTGGGTTAAACATATATATGATTTTTGATATCTAATATATGATTTCTTCTAAATCAATTTATGATATATAATTTCTTCTTGATACAGGTCAACAACTTTTGGAAATTTGATATGATCAAAGATATAAAATTGTAATTTGGTTGGTGTAGTTATGTTCAATGTTTTTCTCTTTTACATTGTTTTTGTTGGCCACCAAACTAAAAAGTATTTTGGATTTGATCACAATGTTTATTAATTGATTTGGATTATAGGTTGACAGGAAATTAATCAAATTACCAAACTTTTGTTAATTTCAATACATGACCACTGAAAACAAAAGTTCCCCTATGTCGAGTTTATGAATTTATCTACTTTTTAATTTCATTTTTAATGTTGACATGCTCCTAGAAACCAAAAATTTGTTGTGATATTCATTAGTTGATTGGAATCGCAATTTTCGGGAAAGATATATATGAGATTGGTAATGGGAAAGAACAAGAAAATTAGCAGCTATGTCTATCAAATTCTTGGTGGTTTTTTCATGCATTTAGTTTTGGGTACTTGAGTTCCATTGGGAATCAAATTGTTCAATTTACTTTTAGTTGATGAAATTTTTTAAGATTTGATATTGTCATTTCTAATTTACTGAAAGCAGATTCATTTATTTCCTATGGCAAAGGGTGAACTGCAATATACCATATGGTTGGTTATTACTTCCATTTTTATTTGCAAATGAAAGGGTTAGTAATTATGATACTAACTCAGAAACATTCTTTTATTGAAGGTTGTTCACTATGTCAAGACTTTTGAAGTTGGAAGGTATGCTTTTGAACAAGTCTAGATGTGGTTTGTCTTTAATGTTTAGTAGCTAATTGATCATTCTTTCTTGTCATGTTTTTACCATCTTTTCTCTTGAGATATATATATATATAGATAAACATGAACTAAACTTTTTCTGGATTGGTTGACACAATAAAATAATCAAACAATGTTAGATGTCAACGAAACTTGACACATACTACTAACTAGGCACAAGTGACTTGCAGGAAAAGTCGGGACTCGAAACTGATTCCCAATTTTGAATCTAGAGCCTAATTTTTGTTTGTGAAAACTTGTCCTTAAGAAACTCTTTTTCCAAACCAGTTGACACACTAAAATGCTCAAACGATGTCGGATGTCAACAAAACTAGACACACATACTAACTAGGCACAAATAACTTGTATGAAAAGACAGGACTTGAAATCGATTTCCGATTTTGAATCTGAAGCCTAATTTCTGTTTGTGAAAACTTGTCCTTTAGAAACTCTTTTTCCAAACCGGTTAACACACTAAAATGGTTAAACGACGTCGGATGTTAATGAAACTTGACACACCTGACTAACTGGGAAAAAATGACTTGTACGAATGAACGAGACTCAAAACTAATTTCCAATTTTGAATCTAGAGTATAATTCTCGTTTGTGAAAACTTGTCCTTAGGAAACTCTTTTTCTGAACTTGTTGACACACAAAATGCTCAAATGGTGTCAGATGTCAACGAAACTTCACACACTTGACTAATTAGGCACAATTGACTTGTAAGAAAAGACAGGACTTGAAACCGATTCCCGATTTTGAGTTTGGAGCCTAATTTCTGTTTGTGAAAACTTGTCCTTAGGAAGCTCTTTTTTTCAAACCGGTTGACGCACCAAATAGTCAAATGGCGTCGGATTTCAACGAAACTTGACATACATGACTAACCAAGCAAATGACCTATCGGAAAAGACAGGACTCGGTCTCTTGACATTGATTATGTGTTTTTTGTTTTGTATCACTTATATTGCCTTTTTGTTATTGTTAATCTCACATCTGTTTCATGTCTACTAGCATGAACTACTAGGGGCTTCTATGTCTGTTTTTAAATACAATTATTTGGCTAGATTTCTTATTTTGTGTTTATTCTATTATTGTTAGATTGTAGCAGAATGTGTTCAATCAATACCTAATTTTAATAGTATTATTATCATTATAGGATGTAATTAAAGTTTCTTAAGATAGTTCACGTATACCAATAGTTGAATTGGCGGAGGGACTTTTTATTAGTGACAATCCGTTGTGTGAAATTGATGTTGTTCCAATTGGGCATAAATATTGCAAAGTCTTTGTCTTAAAAGAGAAAATGTTGCTAGTTTGGAAACACCATCCCGAGGTCTAAGAACAATTAGAGAAGTTGTTGGTAGACACATTGTGTGGCACTCGATTCATGTATAGGTTACAATCTTATTTATTTATTTATTTTTTGAAATAAATATCAAATGTTTTATATTTTTTGTAAGCTTGAAATTAATTATATTGTAAATAATTATTATTTTTTTGTTTCTTTTTGCAGAGCTACCTTCTTGAGTACGTGATGATATCTTCGCATATCAATATTTGAATTTGCTGTTGATACTAAAACAAGTTATAATATATATGTTTTTTTTTTTTTTTTTTGTATTGTCGACACTTTTATTTTGTTTTGGAATTTTCTGAAAAAGTGAATTCTAAAAATGAAAACCAAACTGAGTGATTAGCATTGTTGGAAGATGTTTTATATATTTTTGTAAGGAATGTTTGGTTGACATTGTATTGTTACAGGGTACATATATATTATTATTCTTATATATGATTTTGTGAATGATTTTGTGAATGCGAATGTGGATGTGGATGTATTTTATTTAAGAAAATATTAATAATTTGTATAAGGAATGAATTACTAAAAAATATATTTATTTTATAAAAATAATTATTTTGCGACAATAATAAACCGCCGCTAATGTAATCATCACTTCCTTGCATTTTATTACTGACGAGTTAACCTGTCACATATACATATTAGTGCCATCTTCAGTGACGTTTTAAACTGTCACGAATACATTATTGATTTAATTATGTTTTTTTTTCAACGTTTAAGATCGTCGCTAATATTACTTTTCGTGACTTCAACTACTGTTGACTTCAACTACTATCTCTAAAAAAATTTTGGTGACAACATCCTAAATCGTAGCTAAAAGTGATATTTTTCCCACTTTTTTGTGTCAGGTTAAATTATCGCAAAAATCATTGATTTACCGTCGCTACTAGGAAGCAACGGTTTGTAACCGTTGTAATACCTTTTGTCATGCCCTCTTCTGCCACCTCGCATTTTCCGTCGCTACTCTATTGTAAAAAGTCTTTTGCGACGACATGTGGACCTTTTACGACATTTGAAACCGTCACAAATGGTCCGATTTTTAATAGTGACTCCCTTAGGAAAGATCATATTACCAGTGCGTACATGCACCAAGATGCTAGAGCTTGAGTTCCTAGTCGTCAAGCTTCCATCACCCTATAATATGATCATGGGTCACACATGGCTCCATGCAATGAAAGCCATACCAAATACTTACCACTAGCTCCGTCGTTATCCAACTCTGCAGGGCATTGAGCAAATCCATGGTTCACAACAGTCAGCGAAGGATTGTTATCTCACAACCTTGGTGAAGCAGCCAAAGGATCTAGAGGTGAATTCAATTACAGTTTCGGGCCAGGAGAGTCTTGAAGATGTTGGGAAAACCCCGACCAAGAAAGTAACGAAGGATTTAGACCGAGTACTTATCTATGATAATCCTAAGAAATTCTTTTGGTCGGCACAGGTCTAAGTGTTGCCGAGCAACAATAGCTGGTCTCTTTCCTTCTTGGCAGTATTGATGTTTTTGCATGGACAACTTATGATATGTTGGGGATAGACCCTTCCATCTCTATTCAGAGCCTAAATGTCGATCCCAAAGCTAAGCCATTTGTTTAGAAAAGTAGTCATTCCGCTACTAAACATGCCACGACCGTAGTTGATGAAGTCGACAAGCTGTTGGAAGCTGGGGCAATTCAGGAAGTTACTTATCCCATATGGTTGTCCAATACAATCGTGGTGAAGAAGAAAACGGGGTCATGGCGTGCCTGCATAGATTTTACAAATTTAAACAAAGCCTACCCCAAGGATTGCTTTCCTTTACCCCGAATTGACCAACTTGTGGATACAATCACCCAAAACCAATGCATGAGCTTCTTGGATGCTTATAAGGGTTATCACCAAATTGCCATAGATCTGGCCAACCAAGACAAAACGGCATTTCTCACTCCAAGGGAAACCTATTGTTACAAAGTTATGCCCTTCGGACTGAAAAATGTGGGGACATTATATCAAAGATTGGTCACTATCATGTTCAAAGATCAAATCGGCAAAACTATGAAAGTTTACATCGATGATATGGTGGTGAAGTCCAAAGAAAAGGGTGTACATTTAGCTGATCTCACCAAAACGCTTGACATTCTTCGAAAATACAAAATGAAGCTAAACTCCTTGAAATGTGCATTTGGTATCGGATCAGGAAAATCCCTCAGCTATATTGTAAATCATCATGGAATAGAAGCTAACCCAAAGCAAATTAAGGCCATCACGGAACTCGGCATACCAAGGTCGGTCAAAGAGGTTCAGAACTTAATGGGTATAGCTACAACCCTTAATAGATTTATCAGCCGGTCCTCAGATCGTTGTAGGCTATTCTTTCACACACTTCGACAGGAAAAAATATTTAAGTGGACCCTAGAATGTCAAACTACTTTGGAGGAGCTGAAAACCTATCTCATTTTTGTCCCTTTTCTGCCTACTCCCTTGTCAAGCGATGTGTTTATCTTATATTTGGTCGTATCAGATCATGCAGTAAGTGCCGTCTTGCTTAAGAAGGAACTCAATGAGCAAAAACCCATCTTTTGTGTTAGCAAGTCAATGATGGACACTAAAACTCAGTATTTACCTTTAGAGAAGTTGATTCTAGCTCTTGTAGTGGCTACCAGAAAACTAATACACTACTTTCAAGCCTATACCATTAAAGTATTAATGGATCACCCCTCTGTTCAGTCTTTTGCAAAGTTGAATCGTCAGGATGAGTCTTCAAATGGGCATTGGAACTCAAACAATATGACCTCCAATTTGCACCAAGGACGGCTATCAAAGGGCAAATCTTGGCCGATTTTGTCGCTGAGTTAACTAAGCCAACATCTCATGTTGAGTTAAACCTTCAGCACCAGTCAAATCACCAATTATAGCCAAAATAGAGAATATGTATTGGGGATATTTGGCAGTTATATTGTGACGGATCATCCAACCAGTGCAGCAATGGGAGAAGAGTCGTTATTATGACCCCTGAAGGAGCAGTAGTGGAATAGTCAGTTAAACTTGGCTTTGACGCCTCAAACAACGAGGCCGAATACGAAGCCCTTCTGGTCGACCTTAGAAATTTGCTTCACATGGGAGCTAAACGGTTATAAATTTTTTGTTATCCGAAATTGGTCATCAACCAATTGAAAGGTGAATATGTAGCTAAAAATGACCACATGGCAACATACATGAGGATGACCAACTCTTTACTTGAGAAATTTGATAGCCATGAACTGAATCAGATTGCTCGCGATCAAAATACACACGCCGATGCTCTAGCCTACTTAACCTCGGCTATAAACTCAAAATTTAAAAGAACCATGAAAATGGGTTTCATTCCGAAGTTGAGTTTCAGCATTCCCAAATATCTCGTTGTGAATGTCATCCAAAGAGGGCTGAGTTAGATGGATCCCATTGCTACATTCCTAGCTTCGAAACAATAGTCGGAGAGTAAGAAAGAAGCTCACAAGCTGCGGAATAAGGCTTTGAGATATTATTAGGATCCTCAAGGAAAGCTTTACAAAAAGTCTCTCTCTGGACCATACTTGCAGTGTGTTCATTCAGACATGGTTGAGGATTTTTTTGGCCGAAATACACGAAAGAAATTATGGTGCTCATTCAGGAAGTAGATCATTGGCTCATTGAGCCATCAGTCAAGGGTATTGGTGGCTGACTATGTGTGCTAACACTAAGAATTATGTTAAGAAATGCGAGCAATGCCAAAGTTTTCTTCATTAACACATCTGCCTGCCTAAGAGCTTAATTCCGTGACTAGTCATTGGCCTTTTGCTCAATGGGGTTTGGATATAGTTAGGCTGTTACCGAAAGCTCCCAAATATCCCACGCTTGTTAACAATTCGAACCCTCAATTTCTTCGATCTAGTCTCACGAATGCAATGTGAAGCATGGATGAGAGTCCAAATCTGGCAACTTTTATTGAAAAACCATTTTATAACAAATTCTTTGCCAGAAATGGACTACATTACCAAATCTTAGAGTCACTACCTAATATTTTGAGAAAATTGGAAAACTCGTGACTCGTGCCAAGGCCACTGTTCATCCTAACCAAGGATGCTTGGCTTGAAACCTTAGGTATGAGAGAGGAAGGTCATTAATTTAGCACCCCCGCTCACCCGATCAAAAGATCAGCCTCTACTAAGCCATGATATGATTTTTATTAACTTCATATGTTCATATTCTGATTATTAATACATCCTAAAATTTAATATATGAAACAAACAATATAAACTATGTCATTCATTTTAGAACAATTTGATTTCATTATTTCGAAAAGGTTTTGAATAGTGCAATCATGAAAATCAATTTTATTCCAAATTAAATAACACAACCTTCACCCACTAGCATGCATAAAGTTATATCAAATAAGTAACTAGCCACATGGTAGGATGCTAATCGTAGTAAGAAAAAAAAAACACAAAAGTGGGATGCTAAAGCACAAAAATTTACATATTTACTAATGTCCCGCAAACAATTACCAAAAAAAAAATGTAGTAAAATATGCATTATCCTATATACAAGATCCTAATGCAATTCACTCATGAAATGCAACTACAGATCCAGTTCTAATATATGACATGTGAATCATCTCAAAACATGAGGTAGCACACAAAATCACATAATAATCAATTAAACTCACAAATGCAAATTTAGCCAGGTCTTAAGGCATAAGACATGGATGCAAGGCATGGATATGATGACAAGCAAAATAACATGCATATTTACAGAATATGGAAAGTAAAATAAAGAACGGGATAGAAAGAAACGGGGCGGGAAATTATTACAACTTTGAATATTACATATCCGAATAGGGAGGAGAGGAAAAATATTGCAACAAGATTGAATCCTCACAAACACTCTCTAATTAAAGAAAAAACAATAAAAACAAAAGCTGCAGAGGTCTCAAGAAATGTTCTGTTTGACACCGGGAGGCTGCTGGGGTTTTATCCACAAGAAATTGGCTGGCCGGCCAAAAGATGAGCTAGCCAGCTAAAAAGTTCGCTGGCTAGCCAATAAGCCCAGGCCGAAAACTCTATTTTGTTCAAACACCAGAAAAACAAACGGAAAATATGGAAGTGGCTCAACTAACCACTTCCAGTTAGCTTACAATAGGTTTATAACATGAAATCAAAGCAAAAAAAAAGTAATACAAGACAGAAAAAGCAAGAAAGTGAAAGAAAATGGAAAGTGTGCAAAATTTACCTTCCAATGAAGGATTTGATTTCTAAACTTCCTTTTGATCACCCTCAAGTTTAGGAAGAGTGTTCTTAATTCTCAGGTTGAAAATTCAAAATTCTAGTTAGAATGGTATTTTTAGGCTATTTAACAGTGTTTGTTAGGAGGGAGGAGAGTTACGACTCTGTTTTTCTCTCAATTTCAATAACACTCACTCTCTTTTGATCAAGGCTTAAGAGTATGGCTCTAACAGAATTTATGAAATGATTTTCGCATATGGAAATATAGAATATCAGTATGTATGGAAGTTTTGGCTCAAAGCTTAAGGTATTTCCTCTTTCTCTCTCAAACTCTCGATTCACTCTCTCAATTCAATTCCATCCTCTCTTTATCTTTCTTATCTATTATGATCCTCTCTATCTCTACATGCAATCAAGGAAGGTTGTTAAGTCAAGAAGAAGATGGGAGACAGGGATGATGGGGTGACAGAGGTAGTTGAAATGAATGCAACCTTATGGAAGGGGACAAACCCCATTTTGACAATGGAGGCCAAAGGAGGATAATGGAGGGGACCTCGATACATCTCGTGCATTGAATGTATCATCAAAAGACCTGAAATGGCATGACCCACATGCTTTTATCAAGAATTTTTTTGAAATTGCCCTGCTCTTGGACAATTAGCCGACCGGCCAATTTATTGGCTGACCGGCCAAAAACTTGTCTTGGCTAGCCAAAATCTTGGCCAGTCAATTAATTGCTTGGTCGACCAATTAAGTTAGTCATGGCTGACTATTTTGCATGAAACAAGATTTTTCAACAAAATTCTCGTCCTTTCCTCCTATTTGCACACTGTTCTTTACTCAATTTCCTAAGAAAATGTTTCATTTTGAAGTTTAAAAGTGAGCCTTAGAACACTATGAAAATATTCGGAACAAAAAGCGGAAAGAAAGTTTCCAAAGACAGTTTTGAACGGGATTTGAACACTTGGCCAAAATAGGCTTAGGTTTGGAAATGAAGCACAAATTCCATCTTTCTTGATGAGAATTTTTCGAGAAACACATTCTTGTTTTCATCATCATGTACTCAAAAGCAAGCGCCCAAGTCTTAGGACTAATCAAAATAGGATGTCTATAGTTGTCCCTCTTTGATAGAACTCGAAATCATTTCTTAACGTGAGTGAATGTCAAAACCCAAAGACAACCCTTTTGGCAAGGTCGTAAGACTTAAGCAAACAAATAAGATGCAAATGTAGTTGGTTAAACCCCTGAGGGTTGCCTACATATCTCCTTACAAGGAATCAAACCACCGTAGTTCAGAGACAGAATGCAAATGATATTTTGAAAGTTGGACTTACACGATTCAGAAAGCCATTTTTCTTTTGAAAATCCACGATCTACAATGCAATGCAATAGGTAATATGAAGCATAACAAGGGATACAATCCAAACACATTCACATAAGAGAATGAAACGTAACCGATGAATAGTTTTAACCTATGACCCAAAACAAGGGAAGTATTAACCGATGGATAGTCTCAACTAATAACCTATGAAAAGGGAGATATTAACCGATGGTGGTTTAAACTGTCAACAACCCGAGAAAGGGATAATATCGTCATCTCAAAAAGGGGCCAACATAAACTAAGTGGTTTGAACCTACAACCTAAAAAAGGGGCTAGTAGTAACTGATAAAAAAAAGTTGTATCAAATGTTGATGTGAATGGATTGCAACCATGCATGAACAAACAGTACAAGTGTGATGGTGAATGCAAAAAAGCAACACAAAGGGGCAATATGAGACATACAACATGTTGTGATATGATATGATGAATATACAATAGATGAATACAAATTTGTTTTGTTTTTTTCAAAATTTTCTCTTTTTGTTTTTTTGATTTTTGATTTTGATTTTTTTTTTTTTTTCAAAATTTTCTTTTGAATTTTTTCCTTTTTTTTTTTTTTTTTTTTTTGATTTTTGATTTTTTTATTTTATTTTGTTTTTGAAAATTGTTGGACAATCTTCAATATATTCAAAGAAAGGATTAAAGAAATGAGAGAGACTGTTTGATTACAAAATCAAAACAGTATATATATATATAAATAAAACAACAAATTCTTATTCTGTCACAAAAAAAAAATTAGAATCTGAAAAGAAAAAATTAATAAAACTGAAAGGTAAACTAATCACTTACCTTATTATTTTCTTGAACAAAATTTTGATCAAGTCCAATGTTTAACACTGTGTCCTTAAGAAAGATTCGTCCTCTTCTCAGTGCTTTTAGATTATGGACGTCTATCTCCCAAGATAATATGATCAACAACGAACAATAGCAGTATTACAAACTATTCACACAATGAACACACTTTGTGTTTATATACTTTCTCATAGGAAAAATAAATGCAGCAAAATGCAGAGACCAAAGCAGAAGCAAGAACAAAATACAAAATCCAAATGAGGGACTGCCTATTTCTAGATGAAATAGTGGCTTTTTAGAACAGGTAGAAAACCTGTTCGGACAAGTTTGAACAGGTACAAGACCTGTTCAATTTGAATTAAACAGATACAAACCTGTTTAGTTTAAATTTAAACAGATATGAACGTGTTCAGTTTAAATTTAAACAAATATGAACCTATTCGGGTGGAGGAAAAAATCTGGACAGGTGTGTTGGACCAAAATGCCAATTCGAAATTAATTTCGAAATTCAAATTCCAAAAGGTAACAATTTTAATTTTAGAAAAAAATAAAATTTAAATGTTTTTGGCCCAAAAAGATAAGCATTGGGCCAAACAAGCCCAACCCAACCTCACACCACCCACATGCACCCAAGCCCAGCCCGCCGGCCCAACCGAACGGACGGTGGTGGCGGCGCACGCGTATGTGTTTGTTTTGGGTCCAATGGGTCTAGCCCACTTTGCCCTTAACCTTACCCTTCCACAAAACTTGGGTATCACTTGGGGCCCTCCCCAAGTTGTAAACCCAAGGCTTATAAACCCAACAATGTTAGCCTAGCTAAGTAATGTGGGACAAGTTTCCTTTCCACCAATTTTGGGAAACCCACCAAAACACCATTTTCATGAAGCTTACTTTGGCTTCAATTTCCCATTCACCTGGTAATGGTTTTGAACAACCAAATATACTACGTGAATCATAACGTGGCATAGAACGCATTACCACCAATACTCGCTATAACCGGTACTTGGGACCTAGTTAAATTATAGTCCAAAGTTGAATAAAAATTCTATTTTTGTACAAAATTTTCTCAACCATTATAACGAAAATTTCTATACATATCGTATATATATACAGATACAAAAATGCAAAATACATATTACATACATATACATATATACAAAATATATGCATATACGGATACATACACACGTACGAACTATATATGCCTATACGGATACATACATATATACATATATGTATACGGACATAGACATACGGATGCACAAACATATATATACAAAATATACACTCATCTCCTCTCTCTCTCTCTCTCTCTCTCTCTCTCTCTCTCTCTCTCTCTCTCTATGCCCATTCGTATTCATCAAGTGTCGTGTTTGGCATGCGGTTTCAATAATCACGGCGCACCTGACCAACAGCAGTTGGACCGACCTTGTTTCTTAAAGATTGCCTCAGCAATCCCTCTTCTCTTGGCTTCTTCTTCTTCTCCATTTTCTTCTTAAACTGAGGCCTACAAGTGAGTAAAGCATAGAGCTACAAACCCTCTTGCCATTACTCTGCCAATTTTCCCTTCTTGGGATTATCCTCCCCCTGATATGGCCTCTTCTCACTGTCCTCTCACTCTTTTTCTAGACCTTAACACTTCCCCGATGGAAAATGCCGAGGCCATCTCCTCTAAGTCTCGACAGAGTGCCCTTGCCACTACCTATGTTCTCAATTTTCCTGCGCTATCAGTCCATCAACTAATGGTAGCACAGTCTGACATTGATGCCAACCGCTACACATTGAAGTCTTGTGTGAAAACCGTGACCGCGGTCTCCAATTTATCCCATCGGTTGCGGGGTAGAACGAGTGAAGTGCATTAGTTAAACACCCAACTTTCTTTGCTCCAGTGTATGTACAAGAACACTCGAGCAGAGATTAACGCATTGAAAACATAGAACAAAGAGATGAAATGAAAGGGCACCTCTATGGCTCGATTCAGAGTTCCTTCGTACTCCTCATTTGACGGCTAGTGGGGAGTAACTTCTTTCGGAAGCTCTGCCAATGTCGAGACAGAAATGTTGAGGCAGAGTCTTCAAAGGCTTCTCGGGAGTAATGGTGAAGCAAGGCAACTAACGGTAGAGTCGAGCGACAAAGCTGTCTGCAAAAAAATTAATTTGTAATCTTCGCCGCCAGGCTATTGTCAGAATCTGAGAAAATTTACCTTTGTTTGTTTTTTGTATTTTCAAATTTTTTCCCCTTTTTTTCTTGTTCTATTTTATTTTCTTTTTATTCTTTTCTGTTTTTACTTAGGAAGAAGCACCAATGCTTCAGAATTCCCTCCTTCTCTTTTTTTGTTGTTTTTCAAAAAAATTCTCTCTTTTTTATATTTTTTATATTTTTTTATTTTAGTAATGTTGTAATCTGGGGTGCTTCACCCTAAAGTTTAATTAAATGAGTTCTATTGTTTGCACATCACGGTGTGAATGGCACAACACTTGAACGTGAAAACATTTTTCTTTTGAATTTGAATTTGAGAATGGTTGAATTTTAATGAATCCTAAATTGGCCATTAAGCCCTCAATTGACCAGAAATCAAAGAAAACTCATTGAAAGAAAAAACAAAGCAAAAACAATCCAAACAAACCTATTCACACTTGTCGGAATGAAAGACACTCAAAACAAAACTCTAAAAGACAAACCATTGAGCCTACACAAATTCTGCAATTTTTCATTCTGGATTCAAAGATTGGTTGGCTGGCTAATTGATTGGCTGACCAATTGATTTGTTGTCCAACCAGCTGAAGAATTGATGGCCAGCTGATTTATGAATCGCCCGGCTGAACAAACTGATGAACTGGCTAAACAAATGGCCGGCTAGCTAAACAAGTTGTCAACTAGTTGAAACAATTAAGAAACGTACCAGGAGTCAACTTAAAACTTGAACAGCCATCTGAATGGTTAGCCAGCCAGCTAAAATATAAACATGAGACTCGAGAGTGCAGGGAGAAGACAGAATTCTTGACTCGACTATGCCTCTAATTCTTTGCTTTGACTTTTTTTTGGTTCTTTGCTAAAAAATTTTTTATCAACATAAGAGTTAGATTAGCATGTTTGTTCCACTCTCTCTTTTGACATCATGTAAGTCAAGCTATGAGTATTGAAAATTTTCCTTTTTAGTCTAAAGAATGGTCAGGTTCTGCAAAAAATGGAATAATTTTTGAGAAAATTAGTCAACTTATTAAAAATCCTCAAAAACTATTTTCGCAAATGGCCACTGCCCGACCAATATGAAATCAACCCTTGAGATGCACAACCTCAAGTCAAATAACCCAAGCTTGATTTGTCTTGCAGCGGAATATGCCATAAAGAAGAGATAAGACAATCAAACCGAATAAAGATCACCCAATTGAACATGGACAAGACAGCTGAGTCAAGTAAAAAAAATATACCAATCAAACATAGACAGGACGAGTGAGTTGAAATGGTTGGGGCCGAACTTCAAGATGAAGCTACCTACCTATTCTAAAGATAGGAATCAAACCTTACGTAGTTCCGATGTAAGGCTCACTCGGGTATTAACACTCTTCTTTTGCGCTTTATTTTTTGCCAAAGCTGCCCTTTCCGAGTTTTCAATCTTGTGAGTTTTTTATTTGTTTTTTTCATTTTTTCATTCTTTTTTTTCTATTTTCTTCATTTTTCATTTTCTTTTCCTTTTTTTTCTCTAACTTTTGCCTAGGTCACCTTTCCAGATATTAGGCCCAGCGAGCCTCTCAAGAATAGAATTTTTTAGCTTGTCTATATTGATTGGTTACGAGAACTGTAGGCCATCTAAATCCATGAGAATGGATGCTACACTTGAACAGATACACTTAATGATGTAAGGACCCGTTTAATTGGGTCTGAATTTTGCCCCTAGTGTTATGGATAAGAACTCGATTATCCTTCAATAATAAATCTTCTTCTCTTAAATTCTGGGATTTGAATTTCTTGTCAGTTTCCATTGGCTTGAGAACCGATCTAGTTTTGAATCTTCGATTACATCTAACTTTTTTGCCCCTAGTTCAAGGGCTGTTTCCAATCCGACTATACAAGCCTCACACTCTGGTTGATTTTTGAACATTCTGAATCAAGGCTTGAAAGTGATGGGAGGGTCGGATCCCAAAGTCGAGAGTGATCCTATGCTATGTAATCTCAAGATCAATTCCAGACATGTCTTCGTAAGACCATGCAAAAACATTTTTTGAAATCTTTAAGAAAGTGATTAATCACTCATGTATTTTTAAAGACAACGTGAAACCAATCTGGACTAAGTAGGGATCCTTCTCAATACCCATATTAACCGCAATGATCTCATCCAATAAGGGCTTAGCACACCTCTTTTGCTCTCAGTTGATCGAAACAGAGAAGTAGGTGAAAATTACTACATTTTTATTCAAAACTTCTAGCTCAATGGTCAAAACAGACTCGAAAGAAAGAATGAAAAGATAGACACAGATAGGATAGTGATGTACAGATTATCACCTCCGAAATTGCTAGACTCAGACGTGCTAGAATGACTTGAGCCTGATCCTAACTTTACAAATTGGTGGAATCAAACTTAGACTCAACACTCAATTTAGAAACTCAAAATAAAACTATTCTCAAATTGCTAGTTAAAGTATGCCATCCACCGCATTCAAAATAAAGTTCATGTAATCAACAAGTGGTCACTCCCCAATCACAAAAATGGTCGGATATCCCACAAGTTCTATTTATTTACACTATTAGACTTTGTGGGATATCAGACTTTTCTGAAGCTATGGTGTTACAACAACTTAGCAAAACCAAAACAAAAAAAAAGTAACCCAACCAGAATTCCGGTAGCACTTCGACTCAATTCACACAACTGATCATTGTGCAGTAATAACACTTTTTTTTTTCTTTTCAATTTTAAATTATGTGGAGGATTGTTATTTTGTAATTTTAAAATTGTATTTAATTTACTTTATTTTATTTGATATTTGAATCTTTTTAGGAATAACTTTATAACATTAATATTAGTTTCCTAGTATTTTGGGTTATCCTACAATATCTCCCAAATATCTAATTTATTGTTATTTAATTATGTATATAATAAGACTTCAACGTTATTTCAAAATACACAAAAAGAAGTCTTTCTTCTCATCTTCTTCTACTTTGTTCTTTTCTTTATGAGTTTATTTTATTGAGTTTACAAGTGAGTGTTGGGAAATTCAAAGTTCATGAAATTCACTTTGTTGGACACAAGTGATTTCAACAAGTGATTTCGAAGGTCGTTGTATCTTAGGAGAGGAACATCATTCAACTCGATACAAAAGAGGGTGTATTGTTCCTAAGGAGAGCGCAATCTATGTGCCTCGACCACCATACAGGCTTCTCTAAACTTTCTCTCTAATATTAATATTTATTTGTTATTTTTGGTTTATTATTTGTTTGGTATTTTATTCTGATAGTAAATTATGTTTAATTTTTTCCAACATATACCTCTATTTCTAATATGAGAGCCATATTTGAGGCATTGATTCTTCTTGGTTATCAAATTGAGTTGCTACTATCCATAAGATTTGAACTCGAAATATTACATTACAAAATGAAGCTACCACTATTAGGCCAAAGCCCTGGTTCAAAATTCCAATTATGTTATCAAAGTATTGCATGTATGTTAAAATGATCCTCAGGGCTGAAGCAGTAAATAATAATTGTCAAAATCCGGTATATTTTTTAAGGACAATTCTATTTACACACCACTATTTCTCTCAATACACACCATTTTTTCAAAAAAAAAAATTATTACATTTCTATCCCTCAAACAAATTACCTAAACAACCCCCTCTTCCTCTCAACTTAACCGACGATTGCTACTTCCTTCCAACCCCACCATCGCCAATGGCTACCTCCTATCCTCTCCTGCCACCCTACACCTCCAATAAACCCATTCACCACCCACCCTAGCCTCTCCTCGCCACCTCCACCTCTGACGCCACATCCCCTCTATAACAACCCTTCGATAACCCTATCCAATAACCTCATCCCTTACCCCCCTACAGCCTCCATTCACATCCCTCTTTCTCTCTCTCTTTTTTTCTAATGAGTGAATTTTTATTCCGAAAATGCTATTGATTTTGAGGATGAATACTAACAGTAACACATTTAATATTTTCAAGACCAAATTGACACAATTAAAAGGTTGAGAACTAAAAATGATATTAATCAATATATAACTCTTTGTATAATTGATAATTATTAATAATTTTATTAGTTTTGTAACGAACACAAAAATTAAATACAATAAACATATAATACACACAAATAGATAAAATTGTACAAACTTTGTTAATTGAAATTAATTTTTAAAATCCTTATTTTTCTAAACATCTTACTATTATATTAAGTGAATATTGGACTTGATATGCAAGTTTTTACTTGTTTCTCCTTATGCCACGTGTCCCACATTTTTTAAATAATAATATAAAAAAAAGATAGAAGGGAGGAGTAGGACTTAAATCGTATAGGTCTGAAGAACTCTAACTACTTTAGTGTCGCACAATATATATAGTGAATATTTTATTTTATTTTTAATTATTTAAGTTATACACATATCACGCGTGTCATCTGATAATATTCTCTATGCTAAGTTTGTGATTGATTTTGTGTTTTTATATTTACTCTAAAATTATAAGTGCCACTAGACAAGTGAAGATTGTGTGATTGAAATGCCTCTAGATAATGACAAAGAATGAAAATGATCATTTAAATGTTATGGGACAAATACACTCAATGCTCGTTTTCGATACCAAAAATGATTCATACACCGAATTTGAGTTTGTTCGAATTTTATGAATTGGTGAGTGTCGATTAACCTTCCAAACGACCGTTGCAATTCTTATCAATCACGGTTGTCACCCTTATTGCCGAATGACTGGCCAAACGGCCGGTATGCACAAATTCAAATGATTCAGACAAGTCAAAATTCGGTAAATGTAACATTACTCTTTTGGACACCACATAATTAAAAATGAAATCAAATCTCAAGCCACATGACCAGAATCTATATTGTAAATAAAATAAATAAAATATAAATGTTTTTCAAGAAAAAAAAAAAGAAGAAGAAGAAAATTACTGAATCAAAAGTTGCCATGAAAAAGCCCTAATAAAATTTTTAAATTATTTTTTGTTGCTACTTTAAATTAAATATATGCATTATGTAGTTCTATAATTTGTACTGTTAGGAAGTCCCCAAAGTCTCAGTATATACTCGTTTCAAAAGCCTTCTTATGCATAGATAAAAGGCATATGATTTCATGGTGTTTAAAGTTTATAATAATTATAAGAGAAAAGAATCAATTGTAAAAAATAATTATTGCAATTCTGGTCATGCACATTGGATGTTAGCATCTGTTGTTAAAAAAAAGAGTGATGACATATGAATGGAAAATTTATAAAGAGAATTCAAACACAATGAGATGACAGATGTATGTTCATTTATTTTATAATAATAAAAAATAAAAATAAAAAAACTATCAAAATGACTTTCAATTTCCAATATACCACGCAGTGGAAGCTCTTGATACCTATAGTTGTGTTTTGACTTCATATTGTATAACTCGCAGTCAATGCAGACACGAGATGTGTGTAAATTTATATAATAGTTTAAGAATGAAGAAAATGAATATAAATCATTTGTAAAACTTTGAATATCAAAATAATTTTTTCACATAGGTTGCTTTTAAACTGCGGTGAGCGTTTCTACAAAAATGCAAAAAGATGATAGAAGACTGTTTACACTAACAAACTTGTTTGGAGTGTCTTATATAAGCACACTTTTTATTTTTTTTGAGTCATATTATTTCTCTATTTTTTTATATATCTTTTCGTAAAAAGTTAAAAAATATACTTATTTAGATCATTTCAAACAACCTACCTTGAGGAGTGTGTTTTTGGGTGTGTGGTTTGACTTTGGGGTTTTAAGCCTTTTTTTTTTTTTTTTTGTTAAGTCCTTAACTGCTAAAATTTGTTTTGGTCTTGTTTTGGTTTCTATCTGTTAAAAAACTCGTGAGGTTGAGAGGTTAATTGTATAAGCGTGAGTAGCAAGAGTAGGAGTAAGAGTAGGAGTATTTTGTACTGTCCGAATCTCTTTCGATACATTACATTTTTCTATACCTTTAATTTTATGTTTTTAATAAAATTTTCACTTTACTGATAAAAAAATAAATATTATATGCTTTGAATAAAGTCTTACATAGTTTTAAAACACATTAAGCAATGATGTTTTGTTTGTGTAATGGGATTAGGTTATAGAATTGGACTATCTATAATCCTTTGTTTGGATTCAAAATGTCCCATATGTGGAGCTATTAAGTTCCATAGAGGAAAGTGGTATACCAGATGAGGAATTGAGGGGGTCTTGATTAGTGATTAAAAGGTAGTCTTGTCCACATGTAACATTGGGTGCTTGAGCAGTTGATTCAATTATGGTATATGGACCAAAATTTTCAAAGAAAACACCATGTATGATAGTTACAACCATATCTCAAATCATGTCATTGGACACGCACCAAATGACAAGGATCATTAGCTTAGTATGGACCACACTGGGGGCAACAATGCTGCACTGGGCCAAGTCCAATTTAAAAAGAAAATAACAGTACTATAATAATCATGTTTTTATCACATTTAATGTATTCTATAAATTATTATCATTGTATCAAAAATAAACATAAGTAATAGAATCTATTAAATTAATAGTGGTCATAAATCACATAATAAACTAAATATAATATATAAATACAAATTATTTTAAAAATTGAAGAGACAAGAGAAGAGTCTAGAAAATTGAGAGAGCAGTGACAACAAGTGTCTGATATTTTGGAAGCATTGTATGATATTCTGCTCAGGAAAGCATTTGACTAGCAACAAGAATTCCACTAGATGCCAATGCCATGGCACTGCATGCGAAAACTTTTGGAAATTTTGATGGAGCTGATGGCTGTAATTGGACAACCAAACACTGCCATAGAATGGCCCCAATTTAAAGGGTGTGTTTGGCTTGTTTTGAGATTAATTTTTTTTTTTTTTTTAAATTAGGAGAAAGTTTAGAAAAAAATTTTAATTTGTTTGGTTGTATATTTTGAAAATAATTTTGGAGTTTGGGAGTTTAGGATGATTTGATATTTTGTTATAGTTGAGTAGATATGTGTTAGAAAAAATTGATTGAGTAGGAGAGAGGAGAGAAAAAGTGATTAATTGATGTATAAGAGAAAGCATAGTTCTAAATATCAGCCGGTACGGTACGTACCGGCCGATTCGTACCGGAAAATCATAGCACCGATTCGGATACTCCCCGGTATACCGGTGAGAATGAAATTCACAGCCGTAGCGTCCAAGTCCCAGTACGTAGCAGCATGAATCCGATATATGGGCCGATACAGTCCGATACCCAATTGAATGTGCTCTGTTTGATCGAGCTTGATGAAGCAGTGCAGCGGTTTATGGTCTTTGTTTTTCTTGCTTCATCATCTTGATGTGCTTCATCGTCTCTATTTGATCGAGCTGTGCAGCGACGTGAATATAGTCTCTGTTTTTCTTCTTGATGTGCTCTGTTTCTGGTTTTTTTTTTTTT
Source organism: Camellia sinensis (assembly GCF_004153795.1). NCBI lineage: Eukaryota > Viridiplantae > Streptophyta > Magnoliopsida > Ericales > Theaceae > Camellia > Camellia sinensis. The sequence goes on along the minus strand of NW_021024715.1, from coordinate 1,953,012 downwards.
TTCTTCATCAATCTAAAGCTGAAGTTGCCTGGGTTTGACGGGATTATGCAACTTCCTGTCAACATTTTGAGTGAGAGAGAGAGAGGTGGTTGTATTATGATATGAAAGCCTGAGATTGAAGTGGATATACATGGAGGATTGGGAGTTTGAGATTGAGATGGGTAAGAAGAGAGAGGTACTTGGGTACATGGAGGTGCATGGGTTTATGGTGGATTTGTAGATTCAAATGTTTAAGTTTTTTTTTTTTTTCTATTTATTTGTTTATACACCTATACCTCTATTTATATTTATATATATATATATATATATTTGTTTTTTTCTCAGTACAAGAAAAAATAAATATTCAAATCAATTTTTTTATTAAAAGTTTAACATATGTCAAAAAGAAATACATATCATTTAATTGAAAATGAGTCAAAAAGGTTCCTACATAACGAAATTGTGATTAAAATGTAACAAATTAAAGTTAAAAGAGTCAAAAAAATGCATAAAATTTAGTTTTAAAGGGATTGCTAATGATTTTTAAAATTTCACCGATACCACCGATACCGATACTCCGCAATCGATACCGTTACGTTAACCGATACCGCGATTTAGAACTATGAGAGAAAGAAAGTGCTTTTGAAAAAAAAATTCAAAGTTAACCGATACCGCGATTTAGAACTATGAGAGAAAGAAAGTGCTTTTGAAAAAAAAATTCAAAAAATTTGAATCAAACAAAATTTTAAAAAAAAAATTCAAAAATTATATCTTGAAATACCTACTAAACAAGCCCAAAGTGTCTCTACGTGTGGCGGGCTTTGCAAAGGGAGTACAAAAGCTGAGGCCCTGCCTTCTATTGTTTTTATTTATTTTTTTTTTTTTTTATTTTTTTGTGTTTTTAAAACTAAAAATTAAAAAAAAAATTGAAAACATTTCTTTCATATATATATATATATATTTTTTTCATACAAGAGTAAAAACAGTTTTCAAAGCCAAGGATTTTGAAAGAGTACAAGCTGCATTACTTTGGAAAGGTTCAGATCTCAAAAGGAAAATTCACTTAGTCAAATGGGAGGAGGTGACTAGAAGTATTGATCAAGGAGGTTTGGGGATTAAAAAAGTTAGAATTGCAAATTCATGCTTGTTACTCAAGTGGTGGTGGAGATTTGCTTCTGAGACAAATGCGCTTTAGAGGAGAGTGATTTACAGTAAGTATAATTTTGAGGAGTGTACCTGGCTACCTTTTCTTAAAAACAGTTCTTTGCAGTTGTTAATGTATAATGTAATGTATATAGTATAATATATTATAAGATAAAACATAGAAAGCATAGGGCATAGGATTCTCTTCTTCTTTCGGTTGTAAAGACCAAACACCACTCACACACTTTCATTATTATGTCAAACACCACTCACACACTTTCATTATTATGTCTTCTCCTTTCGGTGCTTTCTCTATAAATGAGCATCACTCTTGTAACCAACAGATATAGAAATTACAACATTCATTCAGATATCTTACATATCTCACATGGTATCAGAGCACAGGTGTTTTGCCTAGTCTCTTCTTCCGCTGCACTACATTTTTTTTCTTCTTCGCAGATTGCTGTGTCTCTCGTCTGTATCACATTTTGACAGATTGTTGCATATCTCGACCTTATCTGTCTTCCTTATTGGACCATACCAGTACCTTCGTCTCCTCACGACGAATCCACTGCCACCAAATTCATCACCAGCCGACGTTCCACGCGCCTCCATGTGCCACCAAAACTTAAGGCCACGCGCATCCTCGTTCTCCGACACGCTTTGCGCGCCTCTTACACTGTCCCGTGCTACTGTGCGCCGCGGCCTCCTCTACTAACGTGAGCCGCGTGTTTCTGACGTCAGCCGACGTCAGCCCTAGCTGCTTTCGTGCGTCGCCTGCTCTCCTCTGCTATTGTGCGCCGCGCACCTCTCTGCTAACGTGCGCCGCGCACCTCTCTGCTAACGTGCGCCTCGCCTGTGACATCATCACTGTCGCCCGTGACATCATCTGTTTGACCGGATTTGTTGACCAGACCACTCCACTCACTTTGACAAGCCAATTTAGTGCCTTTCTGGTCCTATTTTTTGGTCAATTCACTCCTTTCCCACTGATTTCAACCCTTTGAATTCACTGGTACCTTCGGATTTTTTAAATTCTACCTCGAAAGTACGATTTTTTCCTCATGGATCGCCTCGACTCCTCTAACCACCCTATTTCCGTTGTTCTTGACGGGACTAACTATGTCTTATGGGCACAAGCTATGTCTGGGTTTCTCAAAGGAAAGAAACTTTAGCGCATCATCACTGGGGATGTGTGCAAACCCATCCAAGCAACCACGGAATCCGCTGCCACCACGGACTCCGCTGCCAAATATGTTAACCGTCTGGAGGATTGGGATAGTAAAAACTATCAGATCATTACCTGGTTTCGCAATACTTCTATTACATCTATCAGCCTTCAGTTTGGTCGATTCCAACTTGACTCTGCTTCCTCTCCAGCCAAGGCCATCTGGGATTTTTTACAAGAATGCTATCAGACTACTGGCCTTGCTCACTAATATCAGCTTCTGAGTCATCTTCACCGTATGCGCCAAGAAACAACTCAGACCATTAATGATTTCCTCTCCCAAATGTATTATGTTTGGGATCAGCTCGCTCTTTCTGAACCTCCATGGGATTATACTAAGGATGCTGCCTTGTTTACTACTTACCGTGACCAACATCGCTTGGTTCAGTTTCTCATGGCTCTTACTTCCCGTTTTGAGCCAGTACGCGTATCTCTCCTTCATCGCACTCCTTTACCCACTCTTGAGCAAGCAATTTCTGAACTCCTGTCAGAGGAAACCTGGTTTGGTATTCTCCATCCGCACCCTGTGGACTCTGTTCTTGCTACTCCCCAGACTCGGAGTTCTCCTTCGCCACCTTCACCACAGAAGTCAACTTTCTACAACTACTGTCAAAATCGCAGTCTTCCGTCGACTCATCTTCTGGTTAATTGTCCTGTTCGCCTCTGTCGGTTTTGCAACAAGATTGGTCCAGGTCATCTCCAGCAAGATTGCTTCCGTAATCCCGCCCGTGCTTCTCGCAATGGTCCTTCCCCCGGGCATTTTTCCCACAGCACCTCACATCGTTCTGGGACTCCGTTTAAACTACTCCCTGCTCAACGCACTGCTGCTACTGTCTCAGAGGATTTACCTTCCCTTGTCCCTATAGATCCTTCCACTCCAGTCTTCTCTCAAACAGATGTCGAAGCCATGTTTCAACATTTTTGGCAAAAATCCGGTACCCCTTCCTCTACTGCTTTATCTGTCACCGCAGGTAACACTTCCTGGTACTTTGACTCCGCTTGTTGTAATCACATGACCTTTGACTCTACTATTTTTACTCCTCTCTCTTCTACTCCTCATGTTCCTTCTATCCATACTGCTGATGGGTCTCTTCTGTCTGTAAGTCATGTTGGTTCTGTTTCCACCTCTCACTTATCTTTATCCCATGTATATCTTATGTCTGCTCTCACTTTAAATCTTATCTCCATTAGTCAATTATGTGAGCATGGTCTAACTGTTACCTTTTCTCATACTGGTTGTTTGGTGCAGGACCCTCGGACACGACAGACCCTTGGGATCAGCCGTAAGCATGGACGTTTCTATGAGCTCATTCATCTTCATGTCCTAGTCTCCACTCCATTGGTTGCCCCTACATCTACTTCATCTGTCTCTACATTATCACCTTTTCATATTTGGCATTATCGGTTAGGTCATATTTCTGTTAATAGATTGAAATGTTTAATTTCTAGTGGTCGGTTAGGTCATGTCTCTTTAGATAATTTGGATTGTTTTTCTTGTCAACTTGCCAAACAACCAGCTTTGTCCATTAATAAAAGTACTTCTGTTTCTTGTGCTCCTTTTGATCTTATACATTCTGATAGTTGGGGCCCATCTTCTACACCCACCATTGGGGGAACACGCTATTTTGTTATTTTTCTTGATGATTTTTCTTGGTATACTTGGATATTTCTTATGAAAAATAGTTCTGAACTCAAACAACTTTATTACAATTTTGCCAAAATGGTTCAAACCCAATTTTCCAAAACTATAAAAATCTTTCGGTTTGATAATGCTATGGAATACAGGGATTCTGACTTTTTATCTTTTTCTCAGAGTTATGGTACTTAGCCTCATCGTTCTTGTGCCAGCACGTCCCAACAAAATGGACATGCTGAACGAAACATAGGCATATTCTTAATACTACTCAGGCTCTTCTCATTTCTTCTTCTTGTCCTGAAATTTTTTTGGGGGAAGCTGCTTTTACTGCTGTTTACACCATCAATTATGTTCCAATCACAGTCCTTCATAATCACACACCCTACGAGCGATTGTATGGTACCTCTCCCTATTACACTGTTCTTCGGGTCTTTGGGTTTGCATGTTTTGTTCTCTTCCAACTTCATGAACCTGCCAAACTAGAACCTTGTTCTTGTTTGTGTTGTTTTCTGAAATATGGCATTGAACATAAAGGTTATTAGTGTTGGGATTTGATTTCTAAGCGGCTTCGTATCTCTCGCCACGTAGTCTTTTGGGAACATAAAATGTTTGCCTTCTATTGGACCACACCAGTACCTTCGTCTCCTCACGACGAATCCAACGCCACCAAATTCATCAACAACCGACGTTCCACGCGCCGCCAGAACTTCAGGCCACGCGCTTCCTCGTTCTCAGACGCGCTCTACGCGCCTCATACACTTGTCCCGTGCTATTGTGTGCCGCGACCTATATCTGCTAACGTGAGTCGCGTGTTTCTGACGTCAGCCGACGTCAGCCCTAGCGCTTTTGTGCGCCGCCTGCTGTCCTCTGCTAACGTACGCCGCGCACCTCTTTGCTAACGTGCGCCGCGCCTTTTTGTGCACCGCCTGCTGTCCTCTGCTAATGTGCGCCGCGCACCTCTCTGCTAACGTGCGCCTCGTCTGTGACATCATCACTGTCGCCCGTGACATCATCTGTTTGACCGGATTTGTTGACCAGACCACTCCACTCACTTTGACAAGCCAATTTAGTGCCTTTCTGGTCCTATTTTTTGGTCAGTTCACTCCTTTCCCACTGATTTCAACCCTTTGAATTCACTGGTACCCTCGGATTTTTTAAATTCTACCTCGAAAGTACGATTTTTTCCTCATGGATCGCCTCGACTCCTCTAACCACCCTATTTCCGTTGTTCTTGACGGGACTAACTATGTCTTATGGGCACAAGCTATGTCTGGGTTTCTCAAAGGAAAGAAACTTTAGCGCATCATCACTGGGGATGTGTGCAAACCCATCCAAGCAACCACGGAATCCGCTGCCACCACGGACTCCGCTGCCAAATATGTTAACCGTCTGGAGGATTGGGATAGTAAAAACTATCAGATCATTACCTGGTTTCGCAATACTTCTATTACATCTATCAGCCTTCAGTTTGGTCGGTTCCAACTTGACTCTGCTTCCTCTCCAGCCAAGGCCATCTGGGATTTTTTACAAGAATGCTATCAGACTACTGGCCTTGCTCACTAATATCAGCTTCTGAGTCATCTTCACCGTATGCGCCAAGAAACAACTCAGACCATTAATGATTTCCTCTCCCAAATGTATTATGTTTGGGATCAGCTCGCTCTTTCTGAACCTCCATGGGATTGTACTAAGGATGCTGCCTTGTTTACTACTTACCGTGACCAACATCGCTTGGTTCAGTTTCTCATGGCTCTTACTTCCCGTTTTGAGCCAGTACGCGCATCTCTCCTTCATCGCACTTCTTTACCCACTCTTGAGCAAGCAATTTCTGAACTCCTGTCAGAGGAAACCCGGTTTGGTATTCTCCATCCGCACCCTGTGGACTCTGTTCTTGCTACTCCCCAGACTCGGAGTTCTCCTTCCCCACCTTCACCACAGAAGTCAACTTTCTACAACTACTGTCAAAATCGCAGTCTTCCGTCGACTCATCTTCTGGTTAATTGTCCTGTTCGCCTCTGTCGGTTTTGCAACAAGAATGGCCCAGGTCATCTCCAGCAAGATTGCTTCCGTAATCCCGCCCGTGCTTCTCGCAATGGTCCTTCCCCCGGGCATTTTTTCCGCAGCACATCACATCGTTCTGGGACTCCGTTTAAACTACTCCCTGCTCAACGCACTGCTGCTGCTGCCTCAGAGGATTTACCTTCCCTTGTCCCTATAGATCCTTCCACTCCAGTCTTCTCTCAAACAGATGTCGAAGCCATGTTTCAACATTTTTGGCAAAAATCCGATACCCCTTCCTCTACTGCTTTATCTGTCACCGCAGGTAACACTTCCTGGTACTTTGACACCGCTTGTTGTAATCACATGACCTTTGACTCTACTATTTTTACTCCTCTCTCTTTTACTCCTCATGTTCCTTCTATCCATACTGCTGATGGGTCTCTTCTGTCTGTAAGTCATGTTGGTTCTGTTTCCACCTCTCACTTATCTTTATTCCATGTCTATCTTATGCCTGCTCTCACTTTAAATCTTATCTCCATTAGTCAATTATGTGAGCATGGTCTAAATGTTACCTTTTCTCATACTGGTTGTTTGGTGCAGGACCCTCGGACGGGGCAAACTCTTGGGATAGGCCGTAAGCATGGATACCTCTACGAACTTATCCATCTTCATGTTCTGGATTCCTCTCAGATCACAGCTCCTACCACTGCTACCACTGCTCCTCGTTTATCTCCTTTTCAGCTTTGGCACTGTCGTTTAGGCCATCTTTCTGCTGGTCGTTTAAAAACTTTAATTTCTAGTGGTCATTTAGGTCCTGTAAGTTCTGATGCTTTAGATTGTGTGTCCTGTCAACTTGCTAAACAACCTGCTTTGTCGTTTAATAAAAGTGACTCTGCTTCTCTTGCACCATTTGATCTCATCCATTCTGATATTTGGGGACCCTCTCCTACTCCCACTATGGGCGGAGCCCACTATTTTGTTGTTTTTATAGATGATTTTTCCCGTTTTACATGGTTGTTCCTTATGAAAACTCGCTCTGAGCTCAAACAACTTTATTACAATTTTGCTGCAATGGTTAACACACAATTTTCTAAAACTATTTAGCTTTTTCGCTCCGACAATGCCATGGAATATAAAGATTTTGACTTTCTTTCCTTCCTTCAGAGTCATGGTACTCAACCTCATCGTTCCTGTCCCGGTAAGTCTCAACAAAATGAACGTGCTGAACGGAAACATCGGCATATTCTCGATACTACTCGTGCTCTTCTTCTATCTTCCTCTTGTCCGGAACATTTTTTGGGAGAGGCAGCTCTCACTGCTGCTTACACTATCAATTGTATCCCTACACCTGTCATTCATAATTACACTCCTTATGAGTGTCTGCATGGCACCCGTCCCCCTTACACCAACCTTAGGGTCTTTGGCTTTGCCTGTTTTATTCTTCTCCAACCTCATGAACGTACCAAACTTGAACCTTGTTCCCGCCTTTGTTGCTTCTTGGGCTATGGTATTGAACATAAAGGGTATCGTTATTGGGATCCTTTCTCCCAACGACTTCGTATCTCTCGTCATGTGGTCTTTTAGGAACACAAAATGTTTTCCTCTCTCTCTCTCTTCCGTTTGTCCGTTCCCTCACCCTCTCTGTTTTTTACTGATCCTTCCACCGATCTGTTTTCTGATGATCTTACTCCACCACCCCTGCCAGCCTCTCTCTAGTTTTCTGATCCGCTTACTCCACCGCCCCTGCCAGCTTCTCTCGAGATCGCCTTGCCTCTTGGTCTGTCCCATGCCCCTACTCCCTCTGATGGTCCTGCTCTTGCTCCCTCGGGCTCCTCCCCTCCTGCTGAGTCTCTTCCTCTGGCTCCTCTTCCGTCTGCTCGACCACGTCGGGTAACCCAACCTTCTACTCGTCTTCGTGACTTTATTGTTGGTTCTACTGCTTTTTCTACTTATGAACCGACCTCCTATCATTAGGCTCGCTCTAATCCTCTTTGGCAGCAAGCTATGACTACTGAATTGCAGGCTTTAGCCAAAACTCATACTTGGGACATTGTTGAACTTCCTCTTGGCAAGTCTACCATTGGCTGCAAATGGGTATACAAAATCAAGACTTGTTCTGATGGATCTATTGAGCGCTACAAAGCCCGCCTTGTTGCCAAATGCTTTAACCAAGAATATGGTATTGACTATGAAGAAACCTTTGCTCCTGTTGCTCGTCTCACCTCTGTTCGCAGCTTGATTGCTGTTGCTACCTCCTGCCAATGGGATCTTTATCAACTGGACGTAACCAATGCTTTTCTTAATGGTGTTCTTCTCGAGGAGGTCTACATGCAACCTCCCCCTGGGTCTACTTATCCACCTCATAAAGTCTGCAAACTTCAGCGTGCCTTATACGGTCTCAAACAAGCTCCACGCGCTTGGTTTGCCAAGTTCAGCTTTACTATTCATGAATATGGTTTCACCTCCAACTCTTATGATACTGCTCTTTTTATCCGGAAAACAGCTCAAGGGACCACCTTGCTTTTACTTTATGTGGATGACATGATTATCACCGGTGATGATATCGATGGTATTCTTCGCCTTAAACAGTTTCTTAGCCATCATTTCGAGATGAAAGACCTTGGTCCTCTCAGTTATTTCTTGGGTCTTGAAATCTTCCATGATTCTGCGGGTTCTTTTCTCTCTCAGGCTAAGTATACCTCTGATCTTCTCACCCGTGCTGGTCTTACGGATTGCAAGGCTGCCTCCACTCCCCTCGAGCCTTAGAGTCGTCTTACACCTCTTGATGGCACTCTTCTCTCTGATGCTACCCTATATCGTCAGCTGGTTGGCAGTCTTGTCTATCTCACTGTTACTCGTCCTAATATTGCCTATGCCGTTCATATTGTCAGCCAGTTTATGTCGGCTCCTCGTACCCCTCATTATGCTGCCTTAATTCGTATCCTTCGGTATCTCAAAGGCACCATGTTTCATGGTCTTCATTATTCCGCCCGCTCCTCTCTCCAGCTTCGTGCTTTTTCCGATGCTGATTGGGCTGGAGATCCTACTGACCGCCACTCTACTACTAGGTTCTGCTTTTTTCTAGGTGATTCTCTTATTTCTTGGCGCAGCAAGAAACAATCTCTTACTGCTCATTCCAGTACTGAGGCCGAATACCGTGCTCTTGCTGATACTACTCAGGAGCTTCTCTGGCTTCGTTGGCTTCTTGCTGATCTGGGTGTTACCTCATCTGGTGCTACTGACCTCTTTTGTGACAATCACAATGCTCTTTAAATTGCTCACAATGATGTTTTTCAGGATCGTACCAAGCACATTGAGATTGACTATCATTTTATTCGTCAACACGTTACTCGTGGTACTGTCCATCTCCACCCGATCTCTTCTGTTGATCAACCTACTGATATCTTCACCAAAGCTCATTCTCCTGGCCGCTTCATTGAACTTGTCTCCAAACTCCAGTTGGTCAATGTTTTTCCACCTTGAGTTTGAGGGGGCCTGTTAATGTATAATGTAATGTATATACTATAATATATTATAAGATAAAACATAGAAAGCATAGGGCATAGGATTCTCTTCTTCTTTCGGTTGTAAAGACCAAACACCACTCACACACTTTCATTATTACGTCAAACACTACTCACACACTTTCATTATTATGTCTTCTCCTTTCGGTGCTTTCTCTATAAATGAGCATCACTCTTGTAACCAACAGATATAGAAATTACAACATTCATTCAGATATCTTACATATCTCACAGCAGTCAAGATTATGGATTGATATTAGTTCAGTGGCTAATCAACACCCTTCTCTAGTGGAGTGTTTTCGAAATAATTTTAAAGTAAGGGTGAAAGATGGTTGTAGGGTCAGATTTTGAAAGGATGTGTGGTGTAATTCCCCGTGTTTGAAAATAGAGTTTCCAAGATTGTACAGCTTATCAAAGGAAAAGAGGGATTCTCTTCATCTGTTTGCTGATTTCAAGGATACCTCAGGGGAGTGGAGCATTCTACCTAGAAAAGAGTTGTTTGAATGGGAAAATGTGGAATTGCAAAGATTATTTCTCTATTCTCTCAACTGGTCTTTCAGTAAGCTTGGATAGAATTAATTATCCAGAATGGGCAACCACAACATCAAGTATTTTTTCGGTATCTTCTCTGTACAAGCTTTGTTCATTGGAATGTGGAAATTACCTTAAGGTTAGTAGGTTGCTGTGGAATAAGGTCTTATCTCCTAAAGTTTAGTTTTTTTGCTGGCTTGCTTGAAAACATAAGGTAAACACTTCTGTATTCTTACAGAGAATTAGGGTCCTATCTGGTGGAAACTGTACTTTGTGCTGCTTTTGTTAACAAGATTTGGAGTCGGTAACACATGTGTTCCTTCATTGCATTTTTGTGTGGAAGGTTTGGTCATTAGTGTTGAAGTAGTGGGAGATACATTGGGTAATTCCTAGTACAGTTGTTTCTCTGATGCATTGGTGGGAGGGAGGGAAGTTTATTAAGAAGAAAGAAAAGGTGTTTTGGAGATTAATCTCTCTTGTTACTCTGTGGTCTATATGGAAGTTAAGGAATGAGTGTGTTTTCAATAAGGCAAGTGCTGATGTTGAGGTCTTAGCTGAGCTTATCAAAACTAGATTGGCTCTTTGGCTCAGTTCATTATCAAAGGATTGGCAATAACCAGTGAGTGATTTTATTTATAATCTAAATCAGAGTAGGAGGTGTCTTGGTAGGGGTTGATTGTTCTTTCTTGCTGTATTGTTGCTGTTACTGGTATAATGCTTTTGTATGGTTGGTTACTACTAATCTGCAGCTGCTGGCTGCTTGGTTGTTTTGATGGCTGCTGATGCATTGGTTGTTTGGTTGCTTGGTTGCTGCTGCTTGGGCTGCTGCTGTTGCATTGGTTGCATTGTTGTTATGCTTTTTCTTATTTCGGCTGCTTTTGATTGGTTAGATGGATTTTAGACCTTGGTTTGTTTATGGTGGATTTGGAGAACATGGTAGAGTTGGACTTTTGCAATTTGTTTTGAATTGCTATCAACTGTTGTGTCACAGGGAAGCTTGCTCCAGTTGCTGAGTCCTGATGTTATGCTGCCACTGGATTTATAATGCTATTGTAGGTTGATCTATGTGGGAAGAAGAATAGCAGTAGTATTCTGTCATGGACTTGGTAGAAAATCTGCAAAGATCTGGTGAGTAGTAGCTGCAGCAGTATTGGGTCAATGGTGGGCTGGGGGAAGGGTGAAGAAGAAGAGTTTTTGGCAACTGATATTACAAGGGTAGAGGGAGTTCAAGTGGTATCTTGATGTTGAATGTTAGTTGCCACCTTGTGTTATGCAGTCAAGCTCTCTTGAGAAATGGTTGTTGTGGTGGTTTTGTGTTGTATGTTCTCTGTTAGCATAAGAGTTTTTGTGTGTGCTTGGTTGTGCGTTCTGCTGTATTGGTTTTTGTGTTTGTTTTTATTTCAGGTGTGGTTGTCTTTTTATTGTGGTTGGATGCTCACCAACTTTTGATGGTCTGCTAGCAGATGGTAGGGCGGACTTATCGGTGCCAACCTAGTTGAGATTGGTTTGTTTTGTTTTGATGCTCTTTGCACTCCTTGCTTTCTTTATTGATGTAATATTCTTTTGGTTCATCAATAATATTTATCTTTTGCTAATCAAAAAAATTTTAGAAAACAATTTAAAAGCTTTTCCCAAAATGGGTGTTTACATTGATAATTAAATTAGGAGTGCTGCTATTAGCACCTACCAAAATTCTTTGGACCCCCCATTCTTTGGACCCCAACCCTAAATCCTAAATTTTAATAATATTTTTTTGGACACCCCACTTATTACCAAATCTACCATATTCACAATGAAATGCACACCCACCTGAATCCATTCCAACTCCCTCTCTTATCTCTCTCTCCTCATCAGTGATGTCTCTTCTCTCTCTTTTCTCTCACTCTCTCAAAACCCCTTTTGTTCATATGAGAAAGTGAAGATTTTTCTCTCTCTTCTCTCTTTTTTTTTTCTCTCTCTCTCTCTCTCTCTCTCTCAAAACCCCTTCAAAAGCCTAGTTTTTTCTCTCTCTTCTCTCTCCAACATTAACCACATCTAAAAAGTGGTTCATGAAAACACAATGCATTTACTTGTGGGGTTGGTGTTCTTCGTCGATTAGGATTTCGACGACGTGGGTGTTTTTGGAATTTGCCATTGATTGGAAAATTCAGATGAGAAATTGAAGATTGATGCGAATTGTAGGAATAGAAAACAATGTATATATTTGGAAAACTAATCTCCATAATATTTTCATAATATTTTCAGAAGAGAAAACTAATCTCCATTTTTTCACAATGAAAAACACATCCATCCAATTTGTTCACCACTGTATAGCCGAAAAAATGTATTTTGTTCAGAACTATTTTGTCGAACAATAATGATCCTGTCAGCACTGTATGTCCGAACAAAATTTGTTCATCACTGTGTAACTTGAATCCATTCTAATTCACAACTTAAAATAACATAAATTAAATCCATTCAAAATACATAACTTAAATCCATTCCAACTCACTCTTTTCCATTCTAAGTTAGTTTAACAAAGAAAACTACATAACTGACTATCTGCATTAATGTTCAGAACTTATGTATTGAACAAAAGGATTATGTTCAGTACTGTGTTACCGAACATAATTGTAACAGTCAGCAAACCAGTACCGAACAGCTCGAACGAAACAAGAACGACCGAAAACGACCGAGAATGTTAATACAAGACAGATAAACGACCGAGAATGTTGTTCTCGTCCTCTATTGCTCTACACAGTGAAATAAGTGATGAAGTATACGTTATACTTGAAGAAAAACTTTCAAGTTCAATAGCGTTGATGATGGTGATGAAGATGACACATTCAGAATTTAAGATGATTATGAAAAATAATAGATTTAGGGTTTATGTTAATTGATTATGAAAAGTAATACGTTTAGGGTTTACAAACATAGAATACGTATAGTTGGAGTTAGAGGTAGGGGTGTGGGTGGGTGTCCAATATTATAGAGTATTAGTTATTATTGATAGGTGAGTGTTCCATTTCATAATATCTTTTAATGTAATTTCACTTTAGGGTATAATTGTAATAAAAAAAATTATAAAATGGAGGGTCCAAAGAATTTTGATAGGTACTAATAGCAGCACTCTTAAATTAGACTTTTTACACAAAAAAAAAAATGTTATAAATTTTAAATTTTCTACTAAATAGGTGATCAAAGATTTCACATTGAACTACTTTTTACACAATTACAAGAGTTTAGTGGCAAGAAATCATAACATTGATGCGAAATAACACGTGCAATGTGTTGTGTTACCATTAATTTGTTGAACATCATCACCGTATTTATTGAACTTAGAACAATTAACCCTAATAATGGCTTCCATATAAATTGGATAAATGTAAAGTAACCTTGTCAAAAATAAGTAAATGAATGAACTTCCAAACACTATTTAATGTCATACAAGTTAATCCTTTTATCCCAATCTTTTTTGTCCTGTCCCAAAAACATTAAGCATGTAAGAAAAATTATGAAGTATAATTCAACCATTGACACTATACAAAGAAATTTGAGAGAAAATATTTGAGACCCTCAAAATCTCTCATAATTCAATTCATAATGATATGATTTGACGAGTATCAGTTTTTAATTGATCATATACTCAATTATATGAGATTTATCACCTTTGTCACATCAATATAAATGTATTCTTAGAGATCCGTTTGTTTTCAAACGTAGAATTGAAGAGATTAATAGTGAGAAGATTAAGTAAAAAAAGTATTTGTTTTGATGATAATTGTTAGTATGGGAATTGTTAAATTAATCTTCTCACCTTTGTCACATCATTATAGATGTATTCTTAGAGATCCGTTTGTTTTCAAACGTAGAATTGAAGAGATTAATTGTGAGAAGATTAAGTAAAAAAAGTATTTGTTTTGATAATAAATGCCCAACATGTTAAAAATAAAAAATAAATAAAAAAACACACTTGCTGGAGGACTAATTTCCTAATATCACCTCCACTTCCTCAATCTTAATCCCAATACCAAAGCTCATCTTAATTTCATAAGATTATAAATCTCTTCTCCATCTCTCAAAATAAACACAACATATGATGAGTCTCATATTTATCTCAATACCATTATCACCTCTATCTCCTAAAACAAACCTAGGTCTCTAACTTTGTTGAAATTTGAGATAAAAAATTTCATTATACCTAATAAAAAATTTGACAAACGTGAGTTATTCCTACCATTTCTAGTCCACTACAAATATTATTTTTATTCTAACACATCAAGATTAATTGCATTTAGCATTCTTCACTTTTAATTGTAATAATTAGTCCTTATACTTTAAGTTAAATTGCAATGTCATCTTTTTGTTCATCAATGGTTAGTAAGGTTGGCGAAAATTATCATATAAATCATATGTGACATTTTCTTGTCTCATCAACGTTTTCATATTTTTACTAAAATATCACTTTAGCCCTTATATTTTTACCAATATTTTACTTTAATCCTTTCACTTTTAATTTTTGTTAACCTTATTAACAATAGATGAATTGTAATTTGATTTAAAATGTAAATAATTAACTATTACAATTGAAAATTACCAACAATTCAATGTAGATTGACAAAAATCATTGTAGATTGAACTTTAAAGTTACAAAAGATATATATAGAAACATATATATCAATGCTACAATATGCTGTTTAAAAAGCCCCTTACAATATGCAATTTATATAAAATTAAAATTAATGTCCTTCGTCAATACGACCTTGTTTTAAATTAAATTTTTTAATAAGACTTCATTTTATTAAAACTTTATAAAGTCTTATTAAAAAATTTAATCAAAACCAATTCTTTTCTCATATAGTTTCTCCTTCAGGGCCTTTTTTTTCTAAATTAATTAACAATTTGGATGATTCCAATTCTCCACAATTAGGGTTCCTCACAAGCTGTACCACAAACCCTCCTCCATTGTTGTTTACAAGCCTCGAGCTCTGCAACATTCCCATTGATCTTGACTTGCTCAGTCTTACCATGGGCATCTTCACAGCCAATCCTGCCCTCCTCCTGATTAATCCCACCTGATTCCCACCAAGATTTGTATCCAACGGCCCCAATTTCATCTCATGCACTGACCCCACAGATTTGGATCGAGCCACACGATCATTCTTACTCGAACCAATAACAATAACTTCCTTTCCTGACTCTACACCCGTAACACTGGATACTTTCCTGTTCTTTCTACTTCCAACCCTCGAGGAACCCTTGCAGATCTCCATGCTATCATCCAACGGCTCGTATTTAATCGACTGCGACGAATTGCACACGCGCTGCCCCACGCGCCGCCCTAGGTTGTTCCAAATTGGCGACGACACTCTCTTATTTACCGCCCTCAAGCAATCCACGGCGTCAGACATTTCCGGCCGTTTCTCCGCCGTAGACCTGACACACCTGGCTGCCAACACCGCCAGCTGCCGCATCGCGGCCGCGTCCTCCGGCGGCCCGATCCTTGGGTCGCAAATTCCGGCGTAATCACCGCCGCGAATGAGCGGCGCCGCCCAGTCCACCACCGACGGCGGACTGTAGTTCATGTCGATGGCGTTTCGGCCACTGATAATCTCCAACAACAATATTCCAAAGCTGAACACGTCACTCTTGGTACTGAGATCCCCAGGCGCAAGATAGCCGGGGTCGAGGTACCCTAACGTCCCCGCCGGTGGCGTGCACTTGACCCGAACGTCCTCCACGTGTCCTCTCAAAGCTAAGCCAAAGTCACCGAGCCTCGCTTTCCATTCATCGTCGATCAACACGTTGGATGACTTTATGTCTCTGTGAATCACCGGCGGGTTAGATAAGTGAAGGTCGCCTTCGCTATCTGCAAAGCGAACCGGACTCGTCTCCTCCAACCGGGCGGTCTAGTGCTATTATGAAGCAAATCGTACAAGGACCCGTTTGGCATGAATTCAACTACGATTAGTTTCCTATTATCCGAATCAACGCCGAACCCGATTAAATTCACGAGGCGAGGACTCCGAACCCGGGAGAGTATTTCGATCTCGTTCTCTGCGGGACTGGTCGTACAGTTAGTTTCCGATGATGTGGTGGTGGTTTTTTTGACGGCGGCGATGAGCTCGCCGTCATCGAGGGAGGCTTTGTAGACGGAGCCGTGACTGCCCTTTCCGAGAAAGGTGTCAACTGAGAAAGAATTGGTGGCGGAGAAGAGATCGGAGTGAGAGAACTCTCTGATCTGAAAGGATTTGGTGTTGGGTTTGTGGAGATTATTGGACTTGTGTTTTCTGGGTAAGTCCCAGTTGTGAGGATCGCAAACGGAGATCGCAGACTCGGCATTGCAAGAGAGATAACCCATAAATGAAAGAATAATAATAATAATTTATACAGACAGAGAGACTGATAAGTGTATGTATGAAAGCGAAAGCGAGAGCGAGAGCGAGAGAGAGAGGAGGAGAGAGAGAGTGAGGGGTTTTGGAGCGGGAGAGTAAATAGAAGAGTGGAGGAGAGAGAAGAAAAGGTGGCGGTGGTGGTGGGGATGAGAGTGGGAAACGGAAACGAGAGAGGGAAAGGCCATAACCGAAAGAAGTTGCGTCTAGTCGTATACTCATTTTCAAATTACAGCTTCAGAGAGAGAGAGGTGAAACGTAATCACTTGAAAATTCAAAGTTATTTGGTTTATTTTAATTTAAAAGCTTATTTTATTTATTTAATTTCTTTTACTTTTGCTTTTTTTCTTACATGCAAAGGCGTGCGTTTGAAGAACATCTCGGGGGTTGGACTTAAATAAGTGGGGGCCAGATGGATCCTATCCTTTATTTTTATTTTTTAATGTGAATGCATTTCGATTATTTGTTGTATAATGATATAATTAACAAATTTAATAAACAGTGAATTTTAAATACAATAATGTCAACATTTGTTACACAAAAGTTTATACAAATTGTGTCACCACAGCAATATTATATACAGGTAAAGATTATGGTCAAGCAATCAGTAACCTTTGGGTTAATATATTCATTGTAAACATCAATAACAAGTTTAGTTATTTTGTGCGTACAGATAAAGAATATGGTCAAGCAAACAGCAAAATATTAAAGATAGGGTTTGGTAGTGTTTACATTTTTTTTTTTTATGTTTATAAAAATTTTATAAATTAGTTTTTGTTTATTTTTAGAAAAACATACACTATAAACATGTTTAGTTTTAAAAAAATTGAAAAAAAAAATTATTTGAAAAAAAAAAATTATTAATTAAATTTTTAAATTTCTATTTAAAAACTAACGTAAACTCATTTTTTGAATTTACGTTTTTTCCTCAAATTTATCAACTGAGACAACCATTTATAAACCAAAAAAATTATTCAACAAATTTTTATGACATTTTTAATTTAATTATTAAGAAACTTAAATAAATGAAACTTGACACAAACAGGCCCAACTTCTGACATTTGCTCAATATATATAGTACTATTATATATATATTTGTAGTTTTAAAAATTACATCATGCTTTTCAAAAATTTTAAATTCATAATAAATACTAAAAATTATTAAGTCAGTTAATAATTTTTAATGATATCATAAATTTGTATCAATTAATAATTTAGATAATTTTATAATTGTAAATAAAAATAGTTAAGAATTTTATTTTTTTTCAATTAATTCGGTTAAATAAAAAATTTTGAGAACGAGAGATTTATAATTTTTTAAACTATACGGAACAATTCATATTTTAAGTAAATCTTAAACTGTGTATTTATAATTTACTCTAAAATATATTAGGTTATCTATAATTATGTAAAATGGTTTGTTATTTGTTAAAAATGAGAATTACCCGTTGCATAAATTAAGATGTTATTATCATTGATTACGAGTAAAGATAATTACATGAGTTTTTTTTTTTTTTTAGTGAAGTACCAATAAATTTAAAGATGTAATCTTACAAATTATTTAGTCTCTATTTTTTTTTATTATTATTATGAATCTAAAGGTCCGATTAAAGTGAAAATTACATAAAAAGTAGTCACTTACATGTTTGGGCTTAATTTTTAAGGAATAAAAGTGGGTTTTTCCAAATATAAAATTACACATTTGAGCAATCCGTACTATAGGAGTTTTGGATTTTTCCTCCTTCTAGAACACATCCCATATCAGGAACAAAAAAATAACACTCCAATATAACACTCCGGTAACGTAACACTCCAATGTAATACATTAAAAAATTTATTGGTGTATTTTTTTCAAAAGTAACATTACAAAAAAAAAAAAACCTCATTAGTTTACTTTTCCAAACATAACACTTCAATCAATGTAATTTTAAACGTAACACTCCAATGCAACATACCCCAATGTAACACACACAAAATTACTAAAAAATTCTTAGTATACTTTTTCTAAACGTAACACTCACAGTTTAAAATATACATTTACTCAAAACTTACTAAAAAATTTTGTACTGTTTTTGGAATGGTTTGAAAAATTACACATTCTTTTAGAATGATTTGAAAGGTCTCACATCTTTATTTTGGAGTGTTACATTGAAGTGTTATGTTTAGGAAAAATATACTAACAAATTTTTGATAGATTAGAGTGTTATATTAAGAAGTTTTTTTAGAGTATTATATTAGAGCGTTAGATTTGAGAAAAGTACATTAAGGAAAAAAAACTTTGTTACATTAGAGTGTTATTACACTAAGAAATTTTTTGGAGTGCTACGTTTAGAAAAAGTACACTAATTTTTTTTTATGTGTGTTACATTAGAGTATTACATTAAGAATCTTTTTTTAAAATATTACATTGGAGTATTACGTTTAAGAAAAGTACATTAAGAAGTTTTTTCGTAAGTTACATTAGAGTGTTACACTAAGCATTTTTTTTAAAGTGTTACATTGAAGTATTATGCTTGGAAAAAATACATTAAAGAGTTTTTTTTTGTATGTTACATTAGAGTGTTTGTACTAAGGAATTTTTTTCGAATGTTATATTAAAGTATTATGCTTCTGAAAAGTCCATTAAGAAGTTTTTTTTATGTGTTACATTAGAGTGTTATACTAAGGAATTTTTTTAGAGTGTTATATTGGAGTATTATGTTTGTGAAAAGCATATTAAGGAGTTTTTGTGTGTTACATTAGAGTGTTACAATAAGGGATTTTTTTTTTTTTTTGTTTGTTTTATTAAAGTGCTACACTAAGGAGATTTTTGTTTGTTTGTTACATTAAAGTGTTACACTAAGGTTTTTTCTTTTTTTAGTGTTATATTGCAATGTCACGTTTAGAAAAAGTACACCAATGTTGTGTTTGGTTTGAGAATTTGGGAAGAGATTTGGAAAGAAAAAGGGAAAAGGTGTGTGAAACTAGGTGAAATATAGGTATGTTTTATTCATATTTCACCTACCTTTTCCATTTCTCTTTCTGAATCCCTCATCAAATCTCCCAACCAAACACAGCATAAAGATTTTTTTAAAATGTTACATTAGAATTTTACGTGTGATTATTACATTTGAGTATTACAGATTGAAATTATTTGCCTAAAGCTTGCTAAGGAGTTTTTATGCTCATTTTGAAATGTTTGAAAAATCCTATATCCTTTTGGAATGTTTGAAGAATTTCATATTTCAAGTCATTTTTATACTCATTTTGAAATATTTCCAAATAAAAAAGATTCTCATATGAAAATTTATCCCAAATTGGTTTCTCATAAATTGTGTACCTTAACCTTTCTAGCACAAAAGAAAAAAGAAAATGAAACATAATAAAAATAAGAGTATAACCGTAAATCCAACTTTCTAATAATATATTAATTCTACCTTTCTAGATCAATGGGATTAATTGATTTATAAGAAAATCTTTGAGACTAAATAAATCACAATTCCTCAATATGGGATTTGTAAGTAAATTTTTCGCTTTTTTTTTTTTTTTTTTTTTTGAAATATTTTTTACTTATATTTTACTTTTTAGATACATCTAAGTAAGGTACATCTAAAAAAATATATAAAATGCTTAAAATCTTAATTTTTTTTTTTTTTTTTTTTTTTTTTTTTTTTTTTTTTGTATGTGTAACAAATTCCTTCACACAAAATAGACATATTCATGCATTTTACATGTATATTTTGCAATGGAGTGGGGTTGTTTGAGTTGAGGGAAGAGAGATTTTGATATCTAATTAGAGGATAGAGGTGTTGCGATTACAGGATAGATGGTATGTTGCGTGCAAGATGAGTGAGAACAAAGGTGGTGTTGGTTGTTGGGTTGCGATAGAGAAAGAGAGGGAAGGATAGTGTCAATGCAGTGCTTAGAAAAAAATTAAAAAATTAAAAAAATGGCAACTAATTTGGAATGTGCAATATGGTGCGAGGAAAATAAGGGGAGGTAGTGTTTGGTTTTTACAAGGGTCAATGATGGGTGGGGTGTTTGGTTTGGGATAAGAAATGACACTTTTGTCTTTTACAATGGTGGAAAAAATATTGTTATTAGTATTTAAAGGCTCAATTTCGCTAACATCAAAATATTCTCTTAGGATCTTTAATTGACAACCATTTAATAGAGAGAATGTATCTGAATATTGTTAGAAAAAACAAGAAATGACAATAGAGAAAAGATAGGGGTCATGAAAAACTTTCATGAAATTGGTCATGAAAAATTTATGACTCTTGGATTATCTTGATTAGTGTGTGGTGTTTATTTTAAGTGTAATTCAAGGGTCATAAATCTTTCATGATCATTTTCATGAAAGTTTTTTCACTCAATGACAATATTGTAATTTCAAGATCACACAAGAGCTTCATGTAAAATCACAAATCGCACAAAAAGATACTTGTAATTAAGCATTGCAAGTATATTGGCGCATAGTAATTAAGCATTACTTTTGATTTAGTGGTGCGTGGGAGTGTTAAAAAAATCAGTAAAACCGGTAAATCGAATTAAATTTTTGGTCTGATTTGATTTTTTTAGTTGCGGTTCTAGTTCTTAAAATGGTGGAATCGTTCAAAACAGTCAGGTTTTCACGGTTTCGAACCGAACCGAACCGCACCGTGGTATAGTTATTTCTTATTATTTTAAATTTTTTTACTAGCATAAAATACATATTATATTTCACTACAAAAATTTCAGGTTTTTGCGTCAGTAAAATGCCGTCGCTAATACTCATAATGCCGTCTCAAACAAATTTTAGCGACGAGAAATGACTTTTAGCGACGGCAAAGGGGGGGTCACAGCAAAGGGCGTTGCAAAAAAGTTTTAGGGACGGCATGCCTTTTTTTTGCAACAGCAATTGTTGCCTTTTGTGACGACACTATTTTACCGTCGTTAAAAGTTTTATTTGAGATGGTAAGAAATGCTATGGCGAATTGTGTTTTTTTTGCAACGGCATGACTACTGTTGCCAATGGTTCTAATGTTTTTTGCGACGGTGTGGTACCGTCGAAAAAAAAAATACAATAAAATTAATAAAAATATTAAAATTACCTTTTTTTGCAACGGTGTGGTGCCGTCGCAAAAAAAAAAAATTACAATAAAATTATTAAAAATATTAAAATTACCTGTATTAAATAAAAAACAATTGAAAAAGAAACTAATAATTGCATAATAATATCAAAATTCCTGTGTAGAAATAACAATTTCTCCATAATAAAAATATTCTTGCATCCATAACTACACATCAACAAAATTACCCCACTACATAATGTTCCATAATACATATATAATGTTTAAAAACATAATGTTGTTCATAATTCAAAATAACATAAACCAAAATTAAAAGTTTTCCTCATCATTCTTCATGGGTAACAAAACAAAAGTTAGCTGCATTTTTCACAAGCATGCATTCCACAAGAAGCAAACTCCTACTCAGGAAATATCTGAAAATAAAAAATAAAAATAATTAATGACAATATAATTATGTGTTAAAATATTAATTACAAAAAAATATAAAAATTTAACTAATATAAAAATTTCGTGCTAATTCGACGCCGTTTAGTAATTTTGGGGCGTCAATACCTCGAATTCTAAGTTTCTTAATAAACTAGTTTGTCTAGAGTGAAATCCGGCTCAAACTCCCAAACCGGGAACTCGATTTGAGTCTCATCTTCTCTCACAAGTCTCTCGTGCCTAGGTAGTTGTGTGCCAAGTTTCGTGCTAATTCGACGTCGTTTGGTGATTTTGGGATATCAACACCTCGAATTTTAAGTTTCTTAAGGAACTAGTTTGCCTAGCGTGAAATCCGACTCTAACTCCCAAATCGGGAACCAGATTCGAGTCCCGTCTTCTCCCATAAGTCTCTCGTGCCTAGGCGGTCGTATGTGCCAAGTTTCGTGCTACTTCGACGCCGTTTGGTGATTTTGGGACGTTAACACATCGAATTCTAAGTTTCTTAAGAAACTAATTTGTCTAGAGTGAAATCTGGCTCTAACTCCCAAACCGGGAATCCGATTCGAGTCCCGTCTTCTCCCATAAATCTCTCATGCCTAGGTGGTCATGTGTGCCAAGTTTTGTGCTATTGTCAACCTCAACTAGGACATATATGCTTATCATAAAGTATAATTAAACCCCACCAAAAATAAAAAAAAAATTTCCCTAGCATGGAATTGGGCATTTGGGGTTGGTTCCAATCTTCCATTTATATCTAGTCTTTATTTATTTATTTATTTTTGATTCAATTAGAGCTTAGTGGATTTATTAGGTGGGAAAGGGACATATATATATATGGTACTTAATTATCTATTTGATGATATCTCACCATTCCTTTGTCAATACATGTAGAATTCTATTTCAATATCTAGGAATCAATCTAAAATAATATATATGTATAATTTTCATTTATCTTCTTTTTTTGTTTTTTTGTTTTCTGTTTTTAAAAAGATGGGTATTTGTCTGTCGATGAGATAAGGACTTTAAGTCAATTGATTTGATGAGATGTCACATTAATATTTGGTGGATACAGGGACGTTCAATATATAGTAATATGTTTGGTGGGAATTAAACATCAATTGTGCCTTGTTTGGGAAGAGAGTTGAGTTAAAATTAATAATAAGACAAAATATTACATTTAACTCATAATTATTTTATTTATAATCATCAAATCAACTAAAAAAAATAGGTGAAATAAATCCCAAAATGTGATTTTGTAAACTGTTTAGTCTTTTTTTTTTTTCTTCTTATGAACCTAAAAGTTTTATTAAAGTGAAAATTACACAAAATGATAATCACTTACATGTTCAAGTTTAATTTTCTAGGAATAAAAGTGGATTTCTCTAAATATAAAATTACACATTTTGGCAATTTGCACTATTGAATTTTTGAATTTTCTCTCATTCGGGAACAAATCCCACATTATAAATTAAAATGTAACACTACAACATAACACTAAAAATCTCATTGGTGCACTTTTTCTAAGCGTAACAACGTAATACTCTAAAAAAACTCACTAGTATACTTTTTTCAAACGTAACACTACAATGTAATGCACAAAAAAACTCCTTAGTGTACTTTTCCCGAATATGATACTCCAATCAATGTTATCTCAAACGTAATACTCTAATGTAACACACATAAAAGTACTAAAAAATTTCTTAATATATCTTTTCCAAACGTAACACTCACAATTTGAAATTACACATTTGCTCAAAACTTACTAAGGAATTTTTGTACTCCTTTTGGAATGGTTTGAAGAATCACACATCATTTTTTTAGTGTTATATTGGAGTGTTACATTTGGAAAAAGTATACTAAGAAATTTTTTTGTGTGCTGTGTTACACTAATGAGCTTTTTTGGAGTGTTATGTTTAGAAAAAATACACTAAGATTTTTTTTTTTTTGGAGTGTTACAGATGAGTATTATATTATAGTGTTACAGAATAAAATTATATATTTGTTCAAAGTTTGCTATGGGGTTTTTTTTACTCATTTTGAAATGTTTGAAAAATCCCATATCCTTTTGGAATGTTTGAAGGATCTCATATTTCAAATTATTTTTGTACTTATTTTAAAATGTTTTGCAAATAAAAAAGATTCTCGTATAAAAATTCATCTCAAGTTTGATACCAATAGATTGTGTACATTACCTTTCTAGCACAAAAGAAAAAAAAGAAAAGAAAACATAATAGAAATAATAGTATAATCGTAAATCTAATTTCTAAATAATATATTAAATCGACCTTTCAAAAATCAATAGGACTAATTGATCTATAAGAAAATCCTTGGGACTAAATAGATCAACATTCCTCAAAATAGGATTTATAAGTAAATTTTCTAAAATTAAAAAAAAAATTAAAAAAAAACCAATTAACTTCTCAAACACAATTATTTTAATCAAGTTAAAATAGTCAAAAAAAAAAATTAAATAACCAACTAAAATAACTAACTTCCTAAATAAGGCTGGTATACAGTGACTTTGTTGCCCATCTATAAGCTGCCCTCGTTTTTTTGCCAACATGGTAGGGACAATGGTTTCCATTTTCAGGACTTGGTTTTCACAATTTATTAAATTTTTCTATAAATTCCAAAAAAAAAAGAAGTTATAAATTTTGATACTTTCCATTTAATTTTATAACACTAATAATTCATCGAAATTTTAAAAAGCAACCCCCGTCATTATAAGTTTTAAAATTTTCTTTAACTATTTAATTTAAAAGATTTGGTCATTAATCATGAAATGTATATTTTAATTTCATTTATAAAAGAGGGAGGATTTGAATATGTAATAACACTTGCTAATCAATTGATGATTCACATTTAGCTTAATTTGGTAATCATAATTTACTTACAATTATAATTTGGTGAACAAATGGAGGAATTAATTAAATCTGCATTTCAAAAGGATTTTCGAAGTTGGGTAAATAATTTTTTTCTTGTTGTTTATTTTATTTTTACAATTTATTAGGTTGGTCTCAGAGAGAATCTTGGATGGTGCTATGAAAGCTAAGGGAGAAGATCAACAAAATAAAATAAAATTGAGGAGCATATGTACGGGCTGGAGGATTATGTGTCATCATGTCTAAAAACATTCATAATTGTAGGTCATATGAGAATTTCGAAATGTTTGAATCAAAAGATATGAATTAATACTATGAGTATATAACAAAAAGTGAACTCACTTTGGATCACCCTCGTATCATCTTCTCATGGCTTATGTTACACGTGGTCACTGAATATTGCAGTAATAGTCAATTTTTTTCATTTTACACGTAGAAACTAAAAACATTATAATTCAAACTTTCCTATGATTAGCTTATTCAGGTTATTTTTACTTCATAAGCTTAGCAAAAGTTCTATAGAATATTCTATAAAAATTTCTAAATAAAAAAATAAATAATTATATACCCCTCATAAGCTACACAAAATGTGGCCAATGAGTTTTGCTTACTGGCATATCACTTATTGCCTTAAGTCCTTTTCTAGGCTTCACAATAAATTTTTCAAAATCCAAAATAATGTCATTATCAATTCCTAAATCTAGCTCTTAATGTTTCAGAGCATGAATAACAAAACAAAATATAGGCTCCTCTAGAATAAAGATATAATAAGAATGTCAATGATGAAGACAATGTTGTATGCAATTTTGGATTGAATTATGTATCTATAATTTATAACAAGTATTTAAACCATGATTGTGATAGAGAACCATTTTGGAGTCTCTTGAAAGTAAATGCATGCATGTTCTTTTTTTGTAGTAGCAAGATGGTGACTATCACGCCATTGCACTTTTAAATACTTGAAGTTTGTGAAAGTGAGACATATATGCCTTTTATCAAAGTATATCACAGTGTTTGGTAGCATTTTGAAGCTCCTTTTACTTTTCATAAGTGCAAAGCAAATGCCTAGCTAAAGTTATGAAATGCTTTGGCTTTTTCATTCTCTCTCATACCTTTTAGTTTCAAAATAATTCTTATTTGTATAATGTGGGCAATTGTATTCTATGAAGTTGTGTTTGGATTAAGTATTTTGGAAGCTTAGGAAAAGAAAAGAGTGGATGTGGGTGCAAAAATCTAGGATGGACTGGGCTCTTAAAGGTGACAAAAATACTAGATTTTTTCATATTATGGCTACTACGACACACAACAAGAACTTGATTGCTTCTATTGAGGTTAATGGGGTTGAGGTTGAAGAACCAAGTGAGGTCAAACAAGCAGCTTGTTACCACTTCAAGAATTTATTTACTGAACAATGGAGGTGTAGGCCAAGAATTGGAGGAGATTTCAAGAAGATTGAAGCTAACCAAGCAGGTGACATTTTGGAGAGAGAATTCACAGAGGAAGAAGTATGGGCTACTATAAAAGAATGTGATGGTAACAAAGCCCCAGGCCTTGATGGGTTTAACATGCTTTTTTTTCCCAAAAAGGTTGGAGGTTCTTGAAAGGTGACATCATAAAGTTCAGGAAGGAGTCTTATAGTAATAGTAAATTGGGTTATGGGGTGAATTTCTCTTTTGTTACTCTTATCTCGAAGAAGGAGAATCCTAACTCTCTTATTGATTACAGACCTAGTAGCTTGATAAATTCTCCCTATAAAGTGCTTTCCAAGGTTTTGGCCAATAGAATCAAGCAAGTCCTGCCTAGTGTGATTGATAAGGCTTAGTTTGCTTTTGTGGGGGGAAGAAACATTATGGATGGAGTGCTTATAGCAAATGAGGTGGTGGATTGGTGGAAAAAATCAAAGAAGAATGGCCTCATTCTCAAATTGGACTTTCAGAAAGCATACGACACTGTTAACTGGAACTGTTTGCTGCTGATGTTATATAGTTTTGGATTTGGATCAAGATGGATTAGATGGATGAAAGAATGTTTGGAATATGGATTAGATGGATGAAAGAATGTTTGGAATCTTCTAGAATATCTATTTCGGTTAATGGCTTACCGTTTGCTAAATTCTGTCCACAAAAAGGGCTAAGACAGGGTGATCCTCTTTTCCCTTTTTTTGTTTAATATTGTTGCTAAAGGGTTGAACATATTGTTGTCAAGAGCTAAGGAATTGAGGATTATAATAGGAATGGCAGTGGGTGATAGAGAGGTTAACATATCGCATCTACAGTTCGCTGATGATACTATTATATTCTCTAAGGTTGACTGGGCTGAGATTGTGGCTGTGAAACGCAATTTGAGATGCTTTGAAGTGGTCTCGGGATTGAAGATAAATTTTTATAAAAGTATGATTTGTGGTGTGGGAGTTGAAGATGGGTTGGTTGAAGAGTTTGCAGCCAAACTTAACTGTTTGAGTCATAAGCTTCCACTAAAGTATTTTGGGTTGCTACTTGGAGCCAACCCAGGTAGGAAACAAACATGACAGCCAATGGTGGACAAGTTTAAAAAGAAATTATCAAGTTGGAAGAGAAGGATGCTTTCTTATGCTGGAAGAGTCACTCTTATTAAATCTGTTTTTGTCTTCCTCACCTATTTTTTATATGTCTTTGTTTAAGATACATAAGTGTGTTGCTAAAGAAATTAATAAGATTCAAGCCAGGTTTCTGTGGAGAGGGGATGAATCTAAAAGAAAAATCCATTTGGTAAAGTGGAAAGAGGTGCAGCTGAATAAGAATCAAAGAGGTCTTAGAATCAGAGATACAAAGTAGCTAATGAGTGCTTGTTACTTAAGTGGTGGTGGAGATATGCCTTGGAAGATGAGGCTTTGTGGAAATCTATGATATGTGCCAAATATGGTGTATCTGGGTGTCATTGGTTTCCTCCATTGAATGATCTTGTTTCTATTTCTATTATCTGGAGAGATGCTCTTGCTGTGTCATATTTAAATCTTAGGTTGTATAACTTCTATGTGGAAAATGTGGAGCTTAGGATTAGTGATGGAAATAGGGTGAAGTTCTGGAATGATATTTGGATGAGAACATCAAGTCTCAAATCCCAATTTCCTAGGTTGTACCAGCTGAATTTAGAAAATGAGATCACCTTGAAAATGCAGATTTCTTGTAGAGATAGTACCAACAAATGGTGTTTTAATTTTAGAAGGCCTCTCTTTGGCTGGAAAAAAGATGAGGTGATAAGGTTGTAAAATATGTTAGGAATAGGGACATGCCTTCATCTTAATCAAAAGGATTCAATTAGGTGGAAAGCTGAGCAATTAGGGTTATTTAAAGTTGGATTTGTGTATAAGTAGTGCAAGCAAAGTTGTGGACCTGTCCTCAGCTTACCAGATTTGGTTTAGAATAACTTTGCCCCTCCTAAGGCTAAATTCATTACTTGGCTTGCATGGAGAGGCAGCCTGAAAACATCTGCATTCCTAAGTACAATTGGAGTTTTGAGAGGTACTGGAATTTTGCCCAGTGTGTTGTGCAAAGCTGAGGTGGAAACTTCTAATCACCTCCTTGTGTCTTGCTCTTTTGTGTGGCATGTTTGGTCAAATATCATGGACTGGTGGGAATTTAATGGGTGATACCAGGATCCTTTGAAGATTTGATACAATGGTGGCAGGGTAGAAGTTCAGGAAGAAGGAAAATAAAGTTTGGAGAATTGTTCTCATTTCTGTTGTTTTGTCCTTGTGGATATACAGAAATGACTGTATCTTTAACAATACTAAACCTGCCATTGATGATTTGTGTGAGTTAATACAAATTAGAGTGGCAATATGGGTGAAGCCTTATGATATGGGGTGTTTCTACTCCATTCAAGAGACTGTTTCAAATATAAAATGGGCGAGATAAAACCTCTAAGGGTTGGAGGTGGTAGGTGCTTGTTGAAGCTTAAATGGATGATACCTCTGTTGTTTCTCTGCTTTTGGCTAGTTATTGTGAAACTCTGTTTATTCTGGTTTTTCTATTTTTCTATTATTTACCTATGTTGGTGGTTTGCTATGCCTCTGATATGGCTGTCATGTCTCTGCTGCTAGTTTGTTCTGTTCTGGTTTTTCTGATTGTTCTGGTTTTCTAGTGTGATCAGTTGCTGCAAATCTGCTACTCTGATCTGGCTGCTGTGAAACTTTGTTTGTTCTGGTTTTCTGTTGTTTAACTCTATTGTCTCTGATATGGCTTCTATGTCTTTGATGTTGGGGTCTTTGCTGAGGTTGTAGGGGTTCTTTCTTGGAGTATTAGTTGTGTTTTGGCTGTATTTTGGTTTTGGTTGGTTTCTCATCAACTTGATGGTGTGCTAGCAAATGATTGGGCGTGTTTTTAGGTGTCAACCTAGTTTGGATCCTTCTGTTCGCTTTGATTCTTTTTGCACTCATTTTCTTTCATCATTTTCTTTCATCATTTTCTTTATTAATGTAATCAAATTATTATCATCAATAAAGTTTCTTCTTTTGCCAATAAAAAAAAAATATTTGCAGAGGAAAGAAAAAAGAAGAGAAAATAGAACAAAATGTAGCTTACATTTCATTTACTTTTTCTCTTTCCTTTTTTCTCTATCTCCAAATCTCTTATCAAATGATTAATTCAAGCACACACATCCTTGTAACAGATGTGGGTCGGGTGAATTTAATTAAAAATAAGGATTTTGATGATCTCCACGACGATGAGCCACTTCGAAATCCACGATGATGAGCCACTCTAGAATCTACCAAAGTGTCAGACGCAAAGAACACCACTCTCTTTTGTGAATAAAAGAAAACAAACAAACCCCTTGATGATGTTAATATGAAGTTCATAGATCTATTGATCACTCTCAAATCATTAAGGAAACACTCAAAAAAATACCCTCTAATATAGAAAACCTCGGTAGCTTTGCTCTTCTAGAATTTGAATGGCTTAAACCCTAAAAATAGCGAACAACACACTTTATAGAAAATAGAGCCACGAAGGCCGCTAGAGCAACCACTTCATTACTCGAGCGAACTCACTAAAATGTGTGCCCATCGCTCGAGCCAAGACTCCACCGCTCGAGCTCAAAACGGATTCTCTCAGAAGTTCAGTCCGCTCTGCAAAAATACTAGATGATCCCATTCACCGTTTGAGCGCACAAATGAATGCTCGAGCAATCAACCAACTTTGGTTTCGGGGTGTTGCCCCTCGATCTCTATACTTAGTCAACGAAGTGGCAAACATAAAAGCCTTAAGATCGCAAACTCCTCTGCATAGGCACAATTCAGGTTGGATTCATATTTAAACACTCACATCTTCACTGAAACATAAGAACAAATAAAACTAGAACTAAAAGGAGTTTTGTCAAATGGAATTGTCAATTACAAAAACCTAACATATAGATAGAATGAATCTGCACTTCCTTTCATAAGATTGTAAAATACCATCAAAATTTGAAATTTACGTTCTATTACTAACATATCATTATAAGTTCTAAAATTTCTTAACTATTTTTTAATTAAATATAAAATATGTGGATTTGAATCTTCTAAAGCCATTGATCATGAAATTGAGATCCTCCTTCATACGAAAATGAAAGTATCTGGATTCTAAAAATGCTTCCTTGGATGGATTCAACTTTGGAGTTAATTAAAGTTTCTTATTCTAATGGTTGTAAAGTAAGGTATGCAATTTTAAGCTTCCCTTTTCGGCTAATAACCGAATCTAATGCTCTAAATTGTTTCTATTGCACAACATTTACTTTATTTTTTGGTTGTCACAATAATTAGAGGTGGTAAATAGATAGGTTTGGATGTGTCAAAACATGTTCTGCATCTAAAACCACTAAAACTAAATCCGTTCATTTAATAAACAGGTTTAAATACATTAGATTCAATTGGATATGGGTTGAACAATAACCTGACCTACTCATTTACTTTATTAACTTTTTTTCCCAAATAGATGGCGACAACGGTGATGGTGGTGGAATGGCCACAACAATAGCGATGGTAGTGGTGGTAGGATCGTGGAAGTGGTGGTGTTGGTGAATTAGTGGTGGTGGTGGTGATAATTGTGGAGGTAATGGTGCCAACGGTATGGTGGAGCAGTGGCGATGATGCTGGTAATGATGGAACAATAGTGGTGCAGTAAGAGAAGAAGTGCTAGGGTGGGTTTGTGTTGTAGTGGTGGTGGTGGAACATAATGTATCATTTTAAACGTAAATTTATGTTCCATTCATTTTAACTTAATTTTAATTGGGTTTGTAATATGCAACCCGGGTAACGACTGAAGATTACATGAAATTTCAAAGAGCAAAATCATGCATTATCGTATTGGGTATTGAAAAATTACAATTTTCAACTATAAAATTTTTTTTAAAATATTTTAAAGGTCTTAGACGATTAACTACGTAGCTTAATAATAAAACAATCTCTGTAGAACCCATTTAAATTTATTTATAATCTAAACAAATTTTGAGTTGAGTTTTCCATCCCTATTAATAACTATTATGGTATTATTGGATACCAAACATATGAACATGTTGTATAGTAGTGATCATCTAAAAAATCTAAAATCTTCGACATATTGATTTGTGATTATGTTTCAGTTTTAAAAAAATGAATAACAATCTCAATCAAACAATCAAAGACAAATCAATACACCGATTTAACGTGAAAAAATCTGTAGCACTTGTGTCCTTCAAAGCTTTGAGCAAGTGTATTTGAATCCTTTATTTTATTTTGGAAATCCTTGGTGTTGTCATGGGATGGTATTAGAGGAGTATAATCCGATTTAAACTTGTTGGGTTTGGTTGTTTGTACTTATTCTTGTCAAAAGTTCCTTGGAGACTTACAAAATCTATGCTAGAGTCGACACCAACCTTCCTAAGGGTTGACCCTTACCTATTGGTGAAGTTTCTAGAAGTGTTGCTGGAAAATAGGGTAGACACCAGCTAGAGAGGGACGACCCTCTTATGTCTGTGTGTTGGTTGCTGGAAAATAGGATAGACACCAGTCTGGGAGAGGGTCGACCCTCTTGCATGCTGTCAAACATAAGTTTCTTCATCGGGTCGACCCTTGTGTTGAAAGGGTCGACCTCTATAGACTTTTTTCCAGATTTCAGTCCGTTTTGGGCCTACTTTTTGGGGATTTTGACTTGGTCTTTTGAGTTGACTTTGAAACTCCATTTTATTTTGTCCTAGCACTATAAATAGGTCCCTCACTTAACCTCTTCTTTACCTTTTCTTCTCTTTTTCTTTCTTCAAGCCGTGAGACTCTTCCATCCTTTCCAAAATCACTTTTTGCTCAAAGATCTTTAGATCTACTCACTTGGAAGCTTCTCCTTGCCTTGCTCCTTTGAGATTAAGTGTAAATCTTGTCAAGAGCTTCGTCTTGACCCAAGTAGAAGTTGGTTTCGACATCTTTGGAGTTTCAACCTTTTTGCTCATCTTCTCTTCTAAGCTTGAGGTAGGGACATTCTTGAGTTATATATACAAGTTTTGCTATTTTGATGATGGTTTTAAGAGTTTTCTTCTAGTTCCTTGTTGATTTCAATTTTGTGTTTCAAAAAAATATAGAGAGTTTTAAATGTGGGTTGTACCTCAACTCTTTTATAAATCCTAGAGGGTTTTCTTTTGAGCTATATATATTTATGTTAGTTTTTAGTTGATTTTGTAACTCTCCTTGAAAATTTTGAAAAATGGGTTTGGTGGCTCAAGGGATTGATGATTTTTGTAAAACAAACTCTATCTTGTGTTCATTTAGAGATTTTCTTGAAATTTTGGACAACATGAGTTGAGAATTGAAGTGTATGATTAGATTTTTATAAAAAAAGATGACCGATGTTGGGTTTTTGTGAAAACCTAGAAAATTGGGGCTTTTTGAAAACATGGTCAATCCATGGAATAAACTTATTTTCTTGCACTAAAATAGATGAGTGAGTGTGGCATTCACGTCTTGATAAGAGAAGTGGTAATCTCCTTGATATAAGTAAATGGAGGATTTACTTTTAAGTTGTTGTTAGATGCATGAAAAATATTTAATTGTGAAATGATAATTGTTGTGCATTATGAATTGTGAGAATTAATGTTTGAAAAACATTACATGTAGTCTTGGTGAGACTATGTTGCTAAGAATTGTGAAAGGTGAAATTGTGGCTACGTATAGATAACATGTGGTTATCTTGGGGAAAGACCATTGAAGAGAGGTAATGGAAAATGTGATTGTTGACGTTATTGTAGAGACTTTGGAAATGGGAAAATGTTATGAGTTATGGAAAATCATTGCATTGCATATTCATTCAATCATTATTTTTGCATTGTAAATTCTCATTGAAGATATTTATTTCATGAAAGAAAATAACGTTGTGATATGAACTATGGAGATGTGTATGGGATAAATACGATGGTAAGTCCGGTTAGGAGGTATAGATGAATTTGATAAGTTAGCCTGAGTGTCCATGGTGAAAGACCAGAAAACCGCGCGGATAGATGTTGGGCCTCCCGGTTAATACCGGTAAAAATGACAGTTTGGTAGTACTCGCAGAGTCTACTTGCAGACACCAGCCTAGGGATTACCAGTGTCATATTTACCGCCCCTCTGTTGATTAAAATTGGAAGTTTGAAATGTGTTGAGATTGCAAGATTTTATTTGAAAAATTGAAATCTTCAAAGAGCATGAAATGATATTTCCTTAAAAGAGCATGGCATGGCATTGACATTTGCATTTTCATTGAGAATTGCATAACTGTATATACTTTGTTAGAATTCTCTACTGGACTTTGTGATCACCCCTATGGAGATTTGGTGCAGGTAAAAATGTGGTGATCCCGCCGAACTGATGGCGTGGATATTCTGTGAAGAGTATATAGCTCTTTTGTTTTGTTGTAAATTTTGTAAAGCCAAGGGTGAAACGTGTTCAGGTCCGAGAGACCATTTTGTGTAACCGAGCCATTGCCTTGGAAGATGTAAGCCCGTAAGGGCATTTTATTGTTTTGAGATTTGATGCCTCACATGCTATAGATTCCTGTATTTCTTTACCTTGTGAATGTATATTTTCATGTGGAACCCTTGTAATAACCATGGAGGTTTTGATATCGATAATGGAGTATGGTTGAAATTAATGATTGTACATGGTTGATGATTTATTCATGTTGGGTTTATTTCGGGGCGTTAGAAAATCACAATTGGAGCGCCTCCAATTGTGATAAAAAAACTACGGGCCAAAATCACAAAACAATCCACTAAGAAGACAAAAAGGAATTACACATGTATACTCTCAATTACCTAAAGAATCCATGGCCGAATTGAACCGATCCCGATGTGCCTCTTCTACCACCGTGTTCACTTTGGAATTGTCTTGCCCAACATTGAATCCACAACAATGAGCCACTTCAGAATTCACCAAAGCTTTAGGCCCAAGTTCCTTGGAATCCATTGAAGAATAATTCTTTCTTTTATGAATAAAAGAAAACAAACAAACCTCTTGATGATGTTGATATAAAGTTCATAGATCCATTGATCACTCTTAAATAATCAAGGAAACACTTACAAAGCCCCCTCCAATATAAAACACTTTGTTTTTTCTTCCTCTTGGAAAATCTGGACATCTCAAACCCTAAAACGAGCAAACAACACACTTTATAGTAAACTGGATCACAAAGACCACTAGAGCGCACACTTCACCGCTCAAGCGGTATGAGCAAAGACAGAGCAAAACAGATAGGTTGACCACTCAAGCATAACATTCACCGCTTTAGCGGTAAAACTTGTTTTCCAGAAGTTCAGACACTCTGCAAAAAAACTGGATGATCCTTTTTTTTTTCTTCCTCTTGGAAAATCTGGACATCTCAAACCCTAAAACGAGCAAACAACACACTTTATAGTAAACTGGATCACAAAGACCACTAGAGCGCACACTTCACCGCTCAAGCGGTATGAGCAAAGACAGAGCAAAACAGATAGGTTGACCACTCAAGCACAACATTCACCGCTCTAGCGGTAAAACTTGTTTTCCAGAAGTTCAGACACTCTGCAAAAATACTGGATGATCCTTTTTTCCGCTCGAACGATCAAACAACTTCAACTGCATTTTTGCTTTTTGCTTTGGGGTCTTGCCCCTTGACCTCGCCTGGGCGCTACCCCGAACCCGCCATAGTCAATGAAGTGGCAAGCATGAAAGGATCAAGATCACAAACTCCTCTACATAGGCACAATTCGGGTTGGATTCGCACCTAAACACTCATAGCCTCACTGAAAACAAAAGAGAAAATAAAATTACAACTGAAAGAAGTTTTGTCAAACGAGATTGCCAATTACAGAAAACTAACATCATCAATCTCAAGTCTTAAAGCAAGAGAAATTGTAGTTAAGTGAGATAGTAGAAAAATAATCGTAGTATAGTTGAACTTTTTTTCAGTGTAATTCTGACATAAAAATTGACTTGCATCAAATGCATGAAAAGACTTACACCATGCAAAAAAAAAAAAAAAATCCTTACACCACTAAAAAAAAAAAAACATTACTTTTTTACTAGAATGAAATTTCTCCAACAAAATAAATTGTCACACTGTGATCCACAGTACTTGCAACATTAATGACTAGGCAATAAACAATTTTCAGAGTAAGAGAATTTTTTGTCAAAATTATCAATGCTTTAATTAGTTGTACAAAACAATTACTAATCACAAACAACCACAATTATTTTAGGGTAACTCCAGTATGAAAAATTATGGGATGGTCTAGGGGCATGGCCACATTATACCCTAATTAATTTGATATTATTAGTTAAAATTGTGAGATTTAGTACTTTTTATTAAGATATTGAGAAACAACTCAACAATCGAAGAGAAAGAAAGATGAATAGACAGAATACTGTGTTACAGGGGTGGTCGTGATTCGGTTTTGGACAGTTTGCGGATCGGTTTGGACTTGCCCGCATGTATGTGGTTTGGGAAAAATTCAACCCGTAACCGCCCGCAGTGCGGGTTGCGATTTGTGCGGATAGGGTTCACGGATGTGCGGGTGGTTGCAAGCTGTTTGCAGATTGGACTTTTTTTCTTTAAAAATTTATTTTGGAGCCCTTTTTTTTTTTTCTTATTTTGCAAATATTTATTTTGGGCCATTTTCTCCTCATTTTCTAAAATGCTCCAACATTAATAATTAATGAATTAAAACTTATAAAATTAAAAACACAACAAAATCAATTCCTAACACAAACAAATCATTCAAAATCCTAAAATTTTAAATCAAATTATAAACTAACACAAGCACATCTTTCAAAATCCTAAACTAGATCAACAATCTCATTCGTTATCTACTACCCAACAATACAATTAAAATAAAATCATTTAAAATCCTAAGCTTACCTAAAAGTAATTCTTCATTAACTTTTACATTCATTCAAAATACAATAAGAAAATAATGGTCTAAGTTTAAAAAAAATAAAAAAATAAAAAAAGTCTAAGTGCGAGCGGGTTCTTGCGGGTGCGGGCTAAACTCACAACCCACAATCATGTCATATTCCAAATCGCATTCGCCCGCATTATGTCTATGAAACCCATTTGTATGCGGATCAGTTCGAGTTCGGCCGGTTGTGCGGTTCGGAGAACCCTATGCCCAACCCTACTATGTTAATGTGCAAAACAGAGTTTCGTTATTCCAATTTGTGCAAAACACTAGTTCATCTTCATAATCGT
This sequence comes from Camellia sinensis, assembly GCF_004153795.1. Lineage (NCBI taxonomy): Eukaryota > Viridiplantae > Streptophyta > Magnoliopsida > Ericales > Theaceae > Camellia > Camellia sinensis. Next base: position 1,916,559 of record NW_021024715.1, on the reverse strand, counting down.
TCACAATTTGTGTTTTGTTTCAACCTAATACAGTCATGATTCGATATAAATTTGGGACAAAGTATGTGTTAGTGAGAAATGGAGATGATGTTTCTCTCTTACCCTCATTTCATTGTCACATTCTTATAACATAATTAGATTTTATTATAGATTTAAACAATAGAATAACAGAATGGGAACATTGACACTTGTGTAAGGACTAAAGTAAGATTTGACCAAAAATGTAAAGGGTTGACTATCACAATTTAATGTGTAGGGACCAAAGTAAAATTTGACTAGAAGTGCAGAAAGTTGACTGCCATGATTTCATGTGTAGCAAAATGGAATTTAGTGGAAAGTGCAGGAGTGCAAAGTGTAATTTACCCAAAATTACCACACACAAAAAAAAAAAAAAAAAAAAACAAACAGACAAAACAAAACAAAACAAAAAAAAGAGAGAAATGCTCCATACTTGTATCTCGACTTTTCGTGCTTATTTCGGAAGACGAATAAGCCCTACAGTTCAGACTCTACTTGTGGTTATGAATCTGATTTCACAAGTGCAATGTGAAACAGTGAAAACACAAAAAGAGTCAAAATCTAGCAATTCTTTTTGGAAAATTGATGTTTTGAATAAAATGCCAAAAATGAACTACTTTGCCAGATTTCAAAGTCGTCACCTAAATATTTTTGAACAATTTAGGAAACCCAAGACTTCTGCCAAAGGCCATTAGTCCGTCATCACCAAAGTTGTCTCGGCTCGGGAACTTAGGTACGAGAGAGGAAGGTCATGAATTGAGCACCCCACTCGCCCGACCAAAGATCGGCCTCTACTAATCATGATGTGATTCTTATCTACAATATATGCTCTTGTTTCGATTTATTACACTATTGTTACTATGTAATGCGCATACAAGTATAGACAAATTTGTAAAAATTGGAACACTTTGATTCATGTTTGAAAATTGTTTCGAATATGTACCACTTAAAAAAGTGATCGCATATGAACATTACTCAAATTATTCCAATTCAAGCAATTAGCCTTCATCCACAGGCATTCAAGCAATTTATCAATTAAGCACTTAACCCCATGGTGAACATGCTAGACATGGCAACAATCACACTTATGCGATTATGCTAAAGCAATAAAATGCTCACCTAGTACTCCAAGGCAAGCCAAAAGAAAAGAGCTAGAAAAATGTATGCTCTAACTAATGCAACAAGACTAATATAACATATGCGATATGCAATTACTAGGCTCGGCTACTAATATGGCATATGAATCAATTTGATAGCATGCAGTTTAAGCACCTTTTTCAAAGAAGTATTTAAACGACACCGCAAGTTAGAATGATGTACTGAGCCTCGGTGCATGCAAAACAAGTGAATACAAATCATGAAAGATGCTAAAAAAAACATGATGCCCTAAACTAACCATCATAAGCACTTAAATAAAAGGGAGAAAGACGTGGGGTTGGAAGTCATACACATTATTATAAGTTTTACGCCCTCATTCAGGAGGGTCCGAATAAACTAACTAGCTAAGTTAATTACTACGAATTAACTAACTATTATAAAACGAAATGAATAAATTAGCTAAGCTACTTAACTAATTATTACAATAACAAATTAATAAACTATTCTAGCTAATTAACTAATTATTACAAGACAAAATTAAATAACTAGTCTAGCTTACTAATTATTTACAACACTTTACAAAATTAACTAGGTACAACTAATTAATTACAACAAATATCTAATTAGATTAAATAATCCTAGGAAACGAGGAGTGCTCATGCATGCGCGTGGATTTCCACCTAAAAAAACCATTGTTCTGCTGCCAGGAAGCCTCTGTTGCACAATTAGAACACTTGCATTGTTTTTCACCTCAAAACCAACTCTGTTCCATTTCAAAAAGCCACTGCTAGGTTTTGCAAAGGTGGCCGGAAGGCTAGAAATAGTGGCTTGTCGGCCACCAATGATGGTCTACCGTCGACCAAAGGTGGCCTACCAGCCACTAATGCCTGGTTTTTCCTGTTGCAACAGAGAACAAATAGAGCAAGCACAGGGTATTCTCAAGGGTTGTTTGCACAACTTACCCCTCTTTATCATCAAACAGCTCAAATGAGTAGTAAACTTAATTCACAAACCATCAATCGATGCAATTTCATTGCATGATGGCCTATAAACCAAAGGGTGTAAGTTCAATAAAGGCAACAAATAAAGACTTTCAAACCTCTTCCCTATCATGAATGATCAAGGGAAATGGTTGACCATGACTCTTGAACCGTTTACATCACTAACAAGTATGAAACGATTCAAGACTCAAGGGTTCAATTAACGTCCGACTGAACCCTAACCAAGTTATTATCTTGCATCATTTTTAGTCCCCAATTTTATTACTCCATTTTAATTACCAAGCATTCCTTAGTAAATTAAGTCCAAAAGTGAGCTTTAAGTCCTCTAATGGAAAGAAGCATCAAACCAAGAGTTGTTTTAGGCATGAGAGAAGTGTCATGCCGTTGGTAATGAAGCTCCAAAGGGATTAAACCATTAAGCATAAGACCTTAATCTCATGTTTTAAACAAATAACTAGTTTGAACTAACTTTCAAAGAAAATAAAAAGCCAAGAAATGAGGGAGGTTGCAGAAGTGATTAAGGATGAAAACAAGTATGGAAAGCCATAAACAAATGCTATCAACTCAAATAAGATGGTAGCTAAGGCCTAAACCACCAAGCCTATGAGGACAATTACACTACAATCATGTAATATAAAGCACAAATGACACAACTAGCCCAAAAAAAGTCTTAATATACACTATAACAATGTTGGAATTGAAGTAAAAATAGCTAAAAGACTAAGGTAAAATAATGGAAAATTTAAGCTAGTAAACAAGCCAAAGGAGAGGTGGCTAACCCCTCCATTTTTAGGACCTCAAAACATGATTTTTAGCCTCTGAAAAACTCTAAAATTCAGTGGTAAAAAGTTCAAAAAAAGATGATGAGAAGGTGAGAAACATAAGGGCAAAGACCTTAGAAACAAGGTGTAAAGAAGAGCTATCAACCCCTTTACCTTTAATGGTCTTAAACCACAAGTTTCAGCCCAAATATACAGGTAATAAACAGTCTAAAAAACAGTAGAAAAGATGGAAAACAAGTGGTGTAGAGATGGTGCAAAAGCAAGAGAAAGTATGCCTCTTAAAGAGGAACGAACCCTTAAGTTACAAACCACAAATTTCATACTCTCAAATGCTTTAAGAGCACAAATTCCATCTCAAATCACCTCAGCAAGAAGCTCTCTAGGTTTGGTTTAGAGTGTTTAGGCAAAGGATATGCAAGTTGCAAGAGAGACAGAGAGAATTGTAGAGAGAGAGGAATTTTTCAAAATTTGTTCTTCAAAAATATTTTCTCACTCCTAATTTTTCTAACCTTGAAACCAAAAGAGAAGGTTCTCTATATATAGAAATATATGAGCTTTAGTCGAAAATATCTATATAGAGATAGGTGAAGCAATGTGGGAACAGATGGCAACAAATATCTACAAAAATCTGGGTTTTTCACAAATGGCCAGCAGGCCAGAAGTGGTGGCCAATCGGCCACAAATAGTGGCTGGCTGACCACCAAAAATCTGCTTCTAGGCTTGACTTCAAATAGGCATATCTCGTTTATCCGGATTTGATTTTAGGTGATTCTTCAGTCTAAATTAAAGCCCCAGAAATCTACTTTCTAATGGTGGTAGCCTCATATCTAAATTCTAAGTATGTAAAAAGATATGCCTATTTTAGTAAATGTTGCTCATTTCTATTTTAATCAGATTGATGCCTAACTTCAAACGGCCATATCTCCCTCATTCGGACTCGGCTTTAGGAGATTCTTGAGTCTAAATTGAAGCTCTGGAAGTTTAATTTTCAATGATGGTGGCCTCATAACTAAAGTCTAAGTGCACAAAGAGATATGCCTGATTTAGTGAAGGCTGCTTAGTTCTCTCTTAACAGCTTCATGCTCAACCATCTCCCCAACTAGTTTTCTTCCCTCCCCTCCTATTTTTTTCAACTCCAAACCTCTAAACAAGATGTTTTAAATATTTTTCAAAGAGTTCACCTCCCTTTCATTTATTTCCACTTTGTCCTTACTCGGTTTATCGAAAAGCACAATATTTTAAACGAAATGCGAGTCTCGGAACATCTTAGAAACATTTTCAAAAATATTTTGAAAGAGAGGGTTTTAAGGTCTAAAATAATTTTGGTCTAAAATAGTTTTGGTCCAAAATGGGGTGTTCGGTTGGAATTTAGAAGCTCTTCTTACTGAAGAAATCGAATGCTTGAACATCATAACTTCATCATCGAGTGATCAACCTGAGGTGTCCAATTCTTAAGGGCAGTCAAAAATGGGGTATCTACAATACCCCAAAATTTTCCCCCACACTCTCCTCAACGATATTGTAAATAATACCAACCAATCAACTCTCTGTAAACTTTTTTTTCTTTTTTCAAAATTGTCTGCCACATCATTGGAGGGGAGTTTGGGGAAAAAAATTAATGTGACGTAGCATTGCTCCAAAAAAAATTAGAAAAATGATCCATCTCCCTAATTTTGCCCCCCCTAATTCCACCCTCAATGATGTGGAATTAGAAAGAGGTAAAGATGAGAGAGAGAGAGAGAGAGAGAGAGAGGGAGAGAGAGGAGTATGAGACCGCTTCATATGGGTCTTAGTCATGTCATTGAGGGTGAAATTAGTGGGCCTCCATTAGGAGAATGTAGCGGGACTAAAAAAATTAATGGTTTACATTCATTGTCACATCCTATTAACTTTAAATCTATATTATACTTTTATTAACTTTAAATCTATATTATACATTCATTGTCCCACCCTCATTGCCTCCCTTATACCTCTCAATTCCATTAAGCAGCCAGAATACCTTCCTTGACACGTTAGGGTTTGAAAATACACTTGCTTAATACTTAGCCCCCAAATAGGGAACATATTCTACCAATCAATACTTGAAATCAACATGTCATTATCTCATAAAATTTACCTTAGTGATCGAAAACTCAATATCACCCTTATTAAGTTCCCCGTTAAATTAGGTGTGTTATGTTAAGGTTAGAACATCAATCGAAATAACATTTATTACACAATTGTAGGTATTTTAGGACAAACATATAAAGAGATACAACCAAACATACATAAATGTTATACAAAAGTTTGAACAAACAATAAGAGACGCATCCAAACAAATAACTAAAACTTATGAATTTGCATATTTGATTTACTTTAAAGATAACTATCAAAATGTCATTTTTAGATTTTTCCCAAACTTGGCCTCTTTAGGGTTTTTAGAGAATTTTATCTAGGTTCAAAATCAATTTACGAAAATGTGATAGCTTTTTTAGATTTTTAGTTATTAATGAAACTCCAGCTCTATCCAAATTCGCCGACTGTTACGAAAATCAGATTTTTCTCTCAAACCGTTCACTCTTTTTCGCTAAATATTTTTTTCCTTGAAAGATAACACTTAAAGGAAGGTTTTTATATAAAAATGAGGTCAAGAGGTTTTTTTTTTTTTTTTGCATTTTTCTAGAATTTTTAAAAGTGGGTTGAAAATATCGGTCTTTTTTGCACAAAACTTGAAATAAGAAGAAAAATAGAAAAATGGGGAAACCATGAGTAATTTTCCTCTTCTCTTATGATAAAGATATGTTAAATAGTTTTAAAATAACTTAGATTTTTAGATGCCTTTGGAAATAATGTGAGAAATGGGTAGAAAAAAGTAGCTTTGTACCTATTAAGAGAAAATGCAAGTGAAAGAGAAATCAAAACTCAAATCATCAACTTTAAACACATGAGCATCAAAATTTCAGAGCTGAAATGATACGAAAGGACCTTCTAAAATTATGTATTTGAATAAGAAAAATAGAAGAAAGGGTTGTGTTGTGACTTACTTGAATGCCTAATGAGATGTTACTCAAGAATTTCCTTCATTTTTCTCTCCTCCACCACCAAAGCTTTTTATTCCTCTCCTTTCCCTCTCTAACCGTGTGGGTGTGTATGTGTGTGTGTGTGTGTAGTGTTTGATTTGTGAAGAAAATGCAAAGGGGTGGTGGGGTATTTATAGGAAAAATGATGTGAAAAGTCTATAATGCCCACTAGTTGGAAATGAATTGAATAGTTTAAATTTATTTTGAATTCAATGGAATATAGGATGCTTAGAGACCTTAATTGCATCCTTAAACATGATCTAGTTAGGATTAAAGCCTAAGCAAATTAGAGGTACAAATAAAATTCCTAATTTTGGGGGTACTAGAACATTTTTTTCCATGATTTCATGGATATTGTTTTGCCAAGTACACTACAAGAATCCTCTACAGGTGGAAGGCCATGTGGACTTGGATTTGAGGAAGATTTTGTTTCGTTTTCAAGTACAAATTGTATCTAATTAGAAATATTTGTGTACAAAAAAATCTAAATAAATCTAAAGGTACAAATGTGTGTGTATATATAATGGTTACTAGTTGGGGTCAAAATGTAATTAAATTTAAATATGAGGGAGAGGGCTTTAATTTATGATTTGAAGAATCTATTTAAGTGTAGAATTTTAATAAAATTAGAGTTTGAGAATTTAGTTCGGTTAAAATTTTTCTGTTTCGAATTAAACGGTGATCAATCGAACGAACACAATGTGAACTAGAACTTTTTGAATGACTAATCCTTAATTAGGGATTTAATTAATTATTATAAGGGCATTAGAGATGATTTCTATGTTCGGTACTAGTTAGGGTTCGCACGGTTCCGATCGGGACGTGTTCTTAATTCTAGGGTTAAAATTACAAGTAAACGAGGAAATCGATGGTTCTTATTGAAATAGTCCAAAGATAAGGACCTTAAATGGAAATACAAAAGTCAAGGGTCTCACATACTCAATCACTAATGAGTTATTTTCTGCTGCCATGAAAATTATCACTAAATTGTCTAATACATCCGCACAATATATATATATATATATTATCTAATAAAAGTTGATGCTCACAATAATGCCAAATGATGATAATCAGCTTAGGATAAATTAAGGGTCTAACAATCATATCTCTTAGTGTTAAACAACTTTATATCTTACCATTTTTTATATATGCATATTATGGTATGTAGTGTAATCTTTGTATATCTGCATGTCTCAGTTCCTTGAAAATTATGTTGATTGTGAACAAAGATATTGCTAAAAAAAGATTTTGGTGAGCCCAATTATGCTACTTGAGAGGGTGATTTATGATCTGGAGTTGGGCCGAGATATCGACCGAGCAGGTTGAAAGCCCAGTAGTGCATTGGGCCGAGATGACCGACTGTATGCCCAGAGAAGGGCTGCCAGAACTTGGGCCGGGCAGAGTTCGGGCTGTGTGTGCCACCCCGGACCAGACAGAAACTGCTCGGCAAGGCAGTGCTCGGTCGGGCCAGGATGCTCGGTCCGAAGATGGCCGAAGCCAGATAGGCCGAGCGACCGGCGCCCGGGAAGGCGCGGACATCCGAGGAAGTTGTCTGACCGGCAGAGAGGCCGACCCCAGGAGGCACCTCGGGCTAGGCTTTGCCGAGATGCCGCCTAGCCCGGTCCTCCTCAGCCTCATGTAATGCAAGTGTTGGAGATTTATTTTGGGATATCATAAAGAGCCATAGTTATTGTACTATTATTTTGCATAAATTTTTGGGGCACTACAACGACCCACCTCTTTTCTCTTCTTTTTAGACTTTTGGTGGATAAAAAAAAAAGAAAAAAAGTTGGCATGCTGTCATTTTGTTTAGCCGGCTAACTTTTTTTTGTGGCCAAATGGTTTTATGGCCGGCCGACTGGTTTTATGAGACAAAACAAAAGGCAACACAAATAGAGAGAGAGAGAGAGAGAAAGAGAGAGAGAGAGAGATGGGAATTTGAGAGAGATGAAAATTTTACACCAAAGAAAACACAAGATCAAACATTTAAAAGCTAACCAATTTCACATTATGTTTGGTAAACAGAAATCGTAGGTAAATAAATGAAAAAAATTGAAAACTTTCCCCCTAACAATTTTCTGAGCACCCAATCAGACATTAAAACAAGAGGAAGGAAAAAGAGATGAGGAAGGAATAAGAGGAAGAAGAGAGGGGGAAAGAAAAATAAAAATAAAAATGAAAATAAATTGATTTTGATTTTGATTATGAGTTTGGATTTAGAAAGAACAGAAGAAGAAGAAGAAGAAGAAGAAGAAGGAGGAGGAGGAAAAAGAGAGAAAGAAGGAGAAGAAGAGAGGAAAAAGAAAGAAAGAAAAAAATAAAAAAAGGTGCCAAAATGACGTCGTTTTGGCCATTTAAGCCACAAATTATTCGAACTACCTAGTGGGGTTATTAGTTTATATTTGTTGAAATGGTGAGATTTGGACCTTTGGGTCAATGTTTTGGAAATTTGGGAGAAAATGCTCTAGTTTGGAATTAAATAACTAATTTGTATAAATAGTGAATTCATTGTGGAAATATGAAATTGGTTTGGAAATTATGAAATTGGGAAAATATGAGATTGAGTGGTGTAGTTGGATCGATAAATCACTCACCTATGGAAAAGTTAATAAATTATCTGTTTGATAAATTTATTTATCCATTTAGAAATATCTGTCTTGGGCTATCGATGGAGGATAGTATTTCCTGTTGTAGAAACTACATGATGATTAGGTAAATTGAAACTAATCAGTTGGAATATGACATTGAATATGACGGGAGAGTATAAACATTGAATATGTGAATTGTTGGGTCATTGTATATGACTATATGTTTAAATACATTGTATATGTATATTGTTTGGGAGGAGATTGGGGATGTACT
>NW_021024715.1:1799949-1895107 GCF_004153795.1 Camellia sinensis | reverse complement strand
CGCAATTCAAATGAAGGCTGCCGAGCTCCTGGTGTACAGTGATTCCCAGCTTGTGGTTAACCAAGTTTCTGGGATTTATGAAGCAAAAGACGAAAGGATGGCGAAGTACCAGGCTCTGGTCAGGGCACATATCAAGCAGTTTGAGGCAATTAGAGTCCAACAGATTGGTCGGGAAGAAAACAGCCGAGCTGATGAACTAGTGCTTCGAATGAGTATGAAATTATGACTAGATGACTCGAATTATTACTAGTAACAAGCTTCGAAAGTGATATAAAGGACCAAAATCATTCTTCGAAGGTCGATGGAACCGACAAAAGACAAATTACATCCTCAAAAATACTCGGCAAAGCTTCGAAGGTTCACAACCACCATTATTATTTCTTCGAAGCTGTTGTTGATGCAAGATAGAGTGCTTCGAAGCTTACAAAATTATGGCAAAACGGCTTTCGAAGCAACTTATGGCAAAACGGCTTTCGAAGCTGTTTTTGGCCCACATTGTGGTTATTCAAAACTTATATGTTCTGGCTCACACATAATTAATGAAAATATTAATTTTGTGCTTCGAACTAATTATTAATTCTTTGAAGATACCAAAACTGTTGTTCTTCGAGCCAACTTATCATGCCAAAAACAGGCATTATTCGACAACTAATTAATTGTCATTTTACATCTATTTGAAGAGATGTACACATTTCGAAAGTTTTCAAAGCTTTATACAGTTTCGAAGGTGAAGTAATCAACCTTCGAAACAACTCTTGATGTTTCGAATGTAACTTCAAAGCTTTATACAGCTTCGAAGGTGAGGTAATCAACCTTCGGAACAATTCTTGATGCTTCGAATGTATCTTCGATGCTTTGATTGTGTACATACAAACAACTGGCCATCAATTAGAAAAGATAAGCCATTCTCAACCATTTATTTAAATGCACAGGCTTTTTCTAGCCAAGTTCATGCATTTTAAATGGTCATCCTTTGTTCTTAGTGCTTCGAACTCATAAGAACAATTTGTTAATTTTATTAGCCACATCATCATAATTATATTTTGATGTGAACCACAAATCCAAAAAGGATTTTGAACACTTATGTATCAATTTTAAGCAGTAAATGACAAATCCCAATCAAATAATCAAGACAAATTAACACAACGATTTTAACGTGAAAAAATCACAATTGGAGCGCCTCCAATCGTGATAAAAAAATCACAGGCCAAAGCCACAAGACAATCCACTAAGAAGACAAAAGGTATTACACAAGTGTACTCTCAATTACCTAGCGAATACATGCCCGAATTGAACCGACCCCTATATGCCTTTTCCACAACAGTCTTCACCTCGAAACTGCCTTGCCCAACGTTGAATCCATAACGCCGATGTCGAATCGCGATGATGAGCCACTCCAGAATCCACCAAAGCTTCAGGCTCGAATTCTCTAGAATCCACCGAAGAACAACTCTCTCTTTTGTATTGAATAAATGAACAATCCTTTGATGTATACCTCTTAAATCATGAGTTGAATACTCAATCAAACATCAAAGAAAACTAGCAAAATAGCCCTAAATATACACTCCAATATCCAAGAAGAAGATCTGGAAGCATAACCCTAGATTTGGAGCAACTTGATGTTTTATAGAATTAGAAATCGCAAGGTCCGCTCGAGCGTGGGAATGGACACTCGAGCGAGGACTCTATAACGCATGTTCCAAACCAGGAAGTACGTTTGAGCGGGGAAATGGACGCTCGAGCGTAAGAACACGCCTCACATTATATTTGCTGACAGGTCAAACTTCTGGAACCTAACATTCTCCGTTTGAGCGTCCAAACGGCCACTCGAGCAAACAGGCAACTTGGAATGCACTTTTGCATTTTGCTTTGGGGGCACTGTCCCGGACCCGCCAAGGGGCACTGCCCCCTGGACTCCCGTGAGCTGACCGGGCAGCTCGATCCCCGTCATAGTCAGCGAAGTGGCAAACATGAAAGAATAAACACCACAAACTTCTCTACAAGGCACAATTCAGGTTGGATTCGCATCTAAATACTCATAACCTCACTGAAATAAAAGAGCAAATAAAATTACAATTGAAAGGAGTTTTGTCAAATGGGATTGCCAAGAATAAAAAACCTAACAGAGAGGATTGTTAATGAGAACGAGAAGACGTGAATCGAACAATTGAAGGAGGATGAGCAAATAATGTCATTGGATGTGAGTGCGATGCCTCCATTGCAAGTTGATGAATATTCATCGCCGCCAAATGAAAATTCTCCAAAATAAGATTTAGTTGTTGATGGAATTATGGTTTTAACTTATTTTATTGTTGGATTGATTCTCCAAGCATTACTACATTTTTTATTTTCTTTATGTTAGAACAAGTTACTTTATGTTAAAACTATGTTGGAACTAATTTTTGAATGCTTGAACTAGTATTAATTTAATTACTAGGTTGAATTCTTATTGAATGCTTGATGAGATGCTCCATGAATATAAATGCTTCTTGAGTGTTTCCTGTATGTTGGGCAAATTCACTAGTTATAGGGCTTATTTGGTCGACATTATGATTCATTTTGTTTTATTTTGTTTTGCCTGTAATCATAAACGATATGAAAATTTAAAAAGTTTGGTGCAGAATAGAGTTAATTTGTGGTTAAAATTTTATAATTGAACATAAATTTTATATGAAATTTATTTTTTTTACTGAAGATGTGGGGTCATACATTAGAATTATTAAACTTGTTTCTTTTATTTGAGAGCTCATTTTATAATTGGTAGGCTCAATATTTTAAAAACATATTCAAGCACACAAACTTGTGTACATATGAGTTTTTATATACAATCTTTAATAATATATTTTTTAAATATGTTACAAAATATTAAATATTTTTTTGAAACATGTTTAAAAAATATTATCACAAATATGGCATTGACAATCATGGCAACACTTAGTGTGAATGTGACATTCCATAATAAAATGTAGTAATATATAATATTTATTGTTATGAAAATTGATTAGTTTACCCATAGTTAAAATAAAGAGTATAATTGTAGCACACAATAGTCAAAGTAATTAAATAAAATAAAAAGTATACTTTTTTGGAGAATTTGGTCAAAATTTTCTCATAATAAAATTTTAATGCATTGATAACAATGACAAAAAAAATTTCTTAAAAAATTCAACACATACCACTATCACCAAAATATTAAATTTTAAAATAATATAACTTTTGATCTAGATGTTGATTTTTAATAAAATTAGTATTTTTATAATCCTCTCATCAAGATATATCAAATAAGATCCATGTTCACTATGAAATTCTTTTATATATATATATATATATATATACAAACTATTACCGTCAAAATTAATGTAAATAGTAACATGTTACTCTACCGCACAGTAATATATTAATCTAACAATATTGTCTAAGAAAAAAAATTACTTTATCCTTACTCAGTTATGCGCCTCCTCCTTAAAAGATTTATGAAGTAAAATAAATTAGACTGACATTTTCACCAAACAAAGATCCAATAAAAAAGTTTTTGCTAAATATTTTTACTTTTTTTTTATATATATATACTTTAACTCCTAAAAAATGAAAAAAAATTATTGATATTGCCCTAACAACCGTCCTCTTTGGAAAAGGTTGGCGTTGACACTCCGGGGGTGTTTGTGGGGTTTTCTTTGACTTTTTGTATTAACATTTATAAAATGATAAAATAAATTAAAATAATTAAGAAAATAAAATATCATATTAAATTCATAATTATTTCACTTTTTTTCTTACAAATATTATATTCAACTATAAAAAATTCAATTATCTTCTCAAATATAAAAATTTTAATTTTATTAAAATAATTAAAATTAAAATTAAAATAACAACTCCCCAATGATCAGATTTGGTTTTGGCGCACACACCATACCAACGTGGCGCTAAAGATACATTGATTGCTTTTTTCCATGCATTTTGACTTTGGAGCCTTGCCCAATAGTAACTTTTGACTTTTGTTATTCTTTATTTTTTAAATAAATTATTAATTTCACAGTCCTCTCTTAGCTAGCGGTGTTTTAAAAAGTTAATAAAAAATTAATTTTTTAATTTTTTTAATTTATTTTATCTTTTTATAAATAAATTATATAAAAAGTGATGTGATCCAAAATTGATAAAAAATTAAATAATTTTTTATCAATTTTTCAAAAGAATACGTAATTTGAGGTTTGACTGAGGAAGAATAGATTCTTCATTTGGAAAGAATTAGTTGGGAGGATTTAGAGCTATTTTACTCATTAAAAATAAATAAAATAAATTTTTTATCCTAATAAAATGAGTAATCCTATTTTTATGCATTATTTATACTTTGTAAACATCTTTTCTGGTGCACACACTCAATAAATTTATTTATCTTTTATTTTACTCATTCCACACACAAAATATTTCAAATATTTCCGTAACATCTAATGTATACAAAAATTCCAAAACATTTTGTATACACACCACATAAAATATAAACTCCACCGCACCACTAAGCCTAAGTCAAAATCTAAACCGGGCCCTACGACATTTTTTCGGCACACTCCAGCAATTTTGTAACCATATTTACTAAGATATGCAAATAAAAAAAATTAAATCATTAAGTTTTTTTGTATTATTTTATTATTATTCTTCAAAAACTAATACTTTGTTTAGTTTTAAGTTTTCAAAAATATTTTTGTTAATTTTAAAATCTTATTTTTTAAAATTTTTTTTAGTAAACTTTTTACATATTTAATCAAATTTTTACTTTTTAAAATCACTTTATTTAGATACATTTAAAAAGTAAATTATTTTCCAAAAATCTATAAAAAAAATAATAAATACAAACAAATATGTACTGAATTTTTATATTTTTATATGCTTTTTAAGAGTATCTAAATTAAGTGAATCCAAAAAAAATAATTAGAATATTAAAAATGTTCACTAAAACAAAAGAATACGGATTGAAATTTCCAAAAATTATTTTTCAAAACTCAAAACCAAACTGAGTGTAAGTTATTGTTATACTATTTTCATTATTCATTCCATATTGACTGACAACGAGATGGAAATAATTTGGCACTGGTTACCCAAATATATTAAACAAATTCGACAATCAATAACTGAATCAAACAATAGTTTTTAATTCTGTAATTCCAAACCAAATATAAATTTTCGACATATAACTATTTTTTAAGTTGATTTTCGAATATATGAAATGTTTTCAAACGTTAATTTCTGTTATAGGTGCAACATTTTCAGAACTAATTTTTAGAATGATAATTGCGACAATGAAAAAAAAATACTTTCAAACCAAAAAACTCTTCTATTCGTTGCCTAATTTTTTTATTAACAATCATTTTTTTTCTATATTTAAACATTCATTGTTTTGTAAATCCTCCATCATACAAATCAATAATAACGATGGGGTGCAATGGAACAATGTTATAAGCAATAGATAAGGAGTGAAAATTTGAGCAACATCAGTCAAATCTATGAGAAACAATGAAGGAATAGTAAAGTGAACAATGATCAATGGAGGGTGTGAGAAAGAAACAAAAAAAAATTAAAGAGTAAGTCTGATGCGTATTTTTTGAAAAGAAAAAGTGTATTGAGAATTGCCATATAAAAGATATGTACTAAGAAATTCTAGTTTTACGGATTGATGTGTGTATTGATATCTATCACTACAAGAAAAAACACCTTTGGCGACTAAATTTTTAGTCACCAAAGGTCCTATTTTAGTCGCCAAATGTCAAAATTTCACTTTTCCCGACTAAAAAGTTTAGTCGCCCGTGTTGTCGCCAATAAACGGTCGCGAATGCCTTTAGCGACTAAAACACTGTTAGTCGCCAATATATATGTCTTCAGCGACTAAAGATTTCGTCGCCAATAGTCAATTTCTTTATTGGAAATTATACCTTTGCCGACTAAACTGTTAGTCGCCAATAGTTCATTTTTATTTTATTATTTATACCTTTGGCGACCATTCACTTCAGTCGCTGAAAGTATTTTCAGAAAAAAAAATTTTTTGCCTCCGCTACTCCCAACAGGTTTCGAACTTGCGACGTCTCTTTGCACACGCCAAACCCTTTGGACAACACTCCCTCCACTATGCCAGTATATCATCACATGATCATATATGCAATATATATTATTTATATACTATATTAACCGCAATTAATACAAAATAATATTTATAAATATAATTTTTTTAATTCAATATAATTTTTGTCAAAAAATAAATTATTTGCTAAAAAAAAAATTAGGCGACTTTTGTTTTGGGCTACTGATTATTTATTTGTCGCTAAAAAAACAAGTTCTCAATTAAAAATCAGCACTTTTGGCGACTAAACAGAAATTTCGTCACCAAAACCACTACTTTAGTCGCCATTTCATGCACTTTCTGCCTTGCCTTCTGTTTTTCGTCGCCAAAACCACTAATTTCGTCGCCAAAACCACTATATATATTGGTCATTTTATTTAGTGGTAAAATTATAAGAAAAAATTAATTCATTAAGTGTGTACTCATAGAGTAAATGATGTGTGGAAATAGAATTACCCCAATAAGACAAAACATTACATCCAATCCATAATCATTACATTCTTTTTCTCACAAAAAGTCAAAAAACTCTTCCTAAACGAGCCTTTTTAGCCCCATGCTAAAATATTCAAAAAGCCAAAAAACCAACTCACTTCCCAAACGAACCCAAAATCACTTTCGTTTCATTAGAAATTTTTAAAAATAATTTTTGAATTTTGAATTTATATATTTTTATTTTTAATAATTTTTATTTTTTAGATTCACTTTAATCTACTTAAAAATTAGAAAATTTGTAAATTTTTTTTTTAAAAAATTCACTAAATATTAAAAATATAAAAATTCAGTACATTTTCATTTTTTTTTATTTAATAAATTTTTTATAGATTTTTTCACAAATATTTTACTTTTTAAATTTATCTATATTAGATGCATCTGGAAAAAAATACTAAAATATTAAAAAAATTACTAAAAAAAAAAATTATGGATCAAAAACTAAAAAACTGTTTTTAAAAAATAATGAAACTGTTAAAAAGATTACTTAAAAAAAAATTATGGCTCAAAAACTAAAAAACTGTTTTTAAAACTTAAAACTAAACAGGAAAAAAAAAAAGGTTTATTTTCTAGATTTTGAATCGCAAGTCATTTGTATCAAATAAAAAGATGAGAACTGAGGATTTTTATTTTTTTTTTGGCTTAATTACAAAACAAATTCTAGGTTTCACACATTTTTCATTTTAAATTTCAATATTCAATTTCGATAAATTAAACTTTGATATTTCATTTGTATTTCAATCTGTTCCCTCTGTCCATCTCCGTCTGTATAAGGTAATGAGGGAGTTTAAAGTGAAAAATGCAGGGGTTTAAAATGAAATATTCATAAAACTTTGAGATTTTTTTGTGTAATTATCCATTTTTTAAAAATTAAAATCACTAAAAATAAAAAAAGATAAATTACAAAATAAACCCCAAAGCTTCACGTGTTTTTCACTTTAAACCCAGTGTTTTTTTACTTTAAACCCTCTCCGTTACTTTACACATACGGAGATGGATGGAGGAGGTAAATTGAAATATGGATGGAACTTCAGAATTTAACTTGTCAAAATTGAAACATTGGGATTCAAAAAGAAAAACGCGTGGAACCTTGGAGGTTTTTTTTTTTTTTTTTTTTTTTTGTAATTAACCCTTCTTTTTTTTTTTGTGTGTGCGCTCGCTAGATCGTTTGTTATTATTTTAGTTAATAGTTAGGGATGCGATATATATGTACATATATATATATATGAGTTTTGTTAATAAGTGCCTTTAGAAAACTTGATAAGAAGTTTAAAATATTTATACATAATTCATAAGAATGCATATAACAACCAATGTACAATCAATTTAAATATTGTTAATCAATAACCTTAGAGCACTCGTCAAACAAACCCTATATATACATGTGGTGAGTCAAAATTTTTGCCTAGCTGCTACCAAGAGGATGATCTACTTCATGTCGTATTCTTGCAAAAAAAGAACAAGTTCCGACAAGGTGGTACACCGAGTGAACCCTCTGAAGATCTAGTTAGTATTCTTTCAATATTGTAAGTCCTCTCTTTTTTTGTCCTTTTTCTTCACTTGCCCTTACTTCAGGTATGGATCCTCTATTTATAAGAGTTCCTTCTCTTTGCATTATTATCCTTAGTCTGAACATGTCCTATCTCATTAATTTTTCCTCTATTGATGTGACATCTTCTTTTATCATAATTACCTTTTGACAATTCTATCGTAGCATTCGCGCACTTTGTTGATGCCGAAAACTCCTCCTTGACGAACTCATGCCTGACCAATGCAAGTTTGTGACACCTTACGATTGACATCCTTCATGGGCAATGCTATAGGCATTAATTCTAGTTATCACAATATATCATCAACTCATCAATGTATGTTGCACCAAATCAATATGTGCATTTTGACTAGGTAAGAAGGTTGGGCATGGGCACTGCTATAGGCGTTAATTCTAGTTATCACAATATATCATCAACTCATCAATGTATGTTGCACCAAATCAATATGTGCATTTTTACTAGGTAAGAAGGTTGGGGCAAGGAGGAGAGGACTAAATGATAAAAATTGATAGGTGGATTGGCTTGTAATTTAAAATTTGTCAACTAGTCCATAAACCGACCTAACTCATCTATAACTATATGCAAAATTACTTTGCATATGCTCACATACAATCTCATTCTAATTCTAGCTATTAATCAGATGATATTCACCTTCATTTTCATTGCATTTTTTTTATTAATTTACTTAATTTGTGAAAATTAATTTTAAATAACATCACGCATTAAATTAATTTTCCATTTTTTTATGAGATTTGAAATAAATAATAAATTTTTTTGATGAAAATTGTATTATCAATATTGTTTCTAATTTGTCTAACATATTCAAATCATCAGTTGACATCATCAAAATATTCAATAAATTCACAGGTTATGAAAATGTGTGGATTGGCAAGATGTAAAAAAATAATAATAATAATAAAGAGTGATTGGGTTGAAGATTTTTCTAAAAAAATTATTTAATTTGGCTCATGCAAACTCCTACTTATGTAAAAAAAAAAAAAAAGTAAAATAAAATAAATTTACATTAAAATGGACCCTACAGTTTTTGTCATGAATTCTATTGGTTTAAAAAAGTCAAAAAAAACATCTAATAATGGGGCCACATGCACTGATCCCAGATTGATAGGATTAGAAGTGTTCATCTTCAACTGGTGCATTTTATATGATGTAATTGAATGTTGATATGAAAATTTGATTATTGAATCATCATACTATATTTAGTCAAATGATTTTTGTGCATAACAGATCACAGGCTAATAATAATTATCTGAAGTTGACTTCATAACTGTTTTTCCTTCAATGAAATATGAATTTCAATGGGCACAATTTTTAGTTTTATTTTTTAGTTTATTGATTTCGTGTAATAAATCTAGATATATTAGTTGATCCATAGTTTGGACCTGTTCATGAGGGCTGTCTTAAATTTACTGTAATGCTACATATGATGAAAAAATAGACAAATTTTAAATATATAATGATGTAATTGAATTTAAAATTATTATTTAAAAATAAAAATCTATTTATATGAATTTAAATTATAAAATTATCACTACCACGTCATTGTAATGACAGATTTGTTTCTAAAAATTAACATGAATATAATTTTTTAATTAGATTTTATTTATGTATTTATCTATTATCGATCTTGCTAACAAGTGTTCAAATCACACAATAAAAAACAAAAAAATAAAAAAAAATTAAGAAACATAAGACACTTTTTATAAAATATTTCACTGGATTCAAAGCATTTCTTTGATTTTTTTTACTTATTTTCAAAACATTTTTGGCTACAATCCTAATACTAAACAATACACTAATGACTTATTAGCATTTGTCATTCATTATTATAACAATTATATTTTCTAGTATTGGGAAATGATTAGATTAGATGACAACTACCCTAGACTTTTTTACATGTAATAGGTGCATTTGGTCCATATATTTTGCCATTTTTTTCAAATCTATTTTGGCTCTGTTAATGCCATGGGAATACCATATAATTTTAAACATTTGTATTTTATTTTTCTATTTTTTTGAAGCAATCAGTGAGCTCCAAACATTGAGCCTTTAATTTCATCCATCCAATTCAAATACTATGGGATTGTTTGGTATAGTTTATAAGTTACTTTTATTAAAAATAAAAAATAAAAAATAAATAAATAAACTGGAGTTTGGATCAAATTATTGGGTATAGTTTCTATTTACAACTTATTGTAAGTTTAAAAAAAAATTGATTACTTAAAAACTGAATGAGATATATTTTTAATTATTACTTTATTGATTTTTAACTTATAATAAATTATATCAAGAAACTCTATGTTATTCAATTTATGTCATTAAGAAAAGTTATATCAACATGCCCCGTATTATTCAATTTAAGTCATTAAGGGTGTGTTTGATTGGACGGACTGGATAAGGGGGATTAGAATCTATCGGACTTGAGTCCTGGGAATCCCCCGGACTATTTGGTTAGATTAGATATGTATCATGTGTTTGTTTTTTTATGGGATTAGATGTCTGGAAATGACTATTTTTAGTGAATCCAACGTTTGGTTGGAGGGACTGGATAGGATAAATGAACAAAAGACTATTTTACTCTTTTTTAATAGTTTATTAAGTAATAGCAATATTAAACATATCTTTAATATTTTAATTATTTTTAGCTAGATTAAGTAAAAAAAAAATTATTTTATTTTTTACAATTTATTTTTAAAAATTTAAATAAATAAAATATCAATAAAAATATATGTTATTTTTTAATTAAAATTTTAAATAAATTTGTTTTTAAAAATAATAATAATTAAACAATGAAATTAAATAAAACATTTTTTAAAATTTAAATAATGAAATTAAATAAATTATAAACAAAAAACATCAATAAAATATCTATAAAAAAATTATTTAAAAAATAAATAAATAAAACATCAATAAAAAATTAAATAAAATTATTTTATTTTTAAATTGAGACATTTAAATTTTATTGAATTTTATTATATATAATACATAATTAAATAATAGATGGTCAAAATAGTAATTCACCATCTAATCCCAACAGTAAATAATCTCCCCAAATTGTCCTACACCCCTCCTAGGATAGTATAATCCTCCACATGGGGGATAAGGAGTCTGGCCGGACTCCATGTCCGACAGACTAAAAAAAAACAAACATCGAATTGAATGATTGCCCTAGATTACAATCCACACAGTAAATAATCTCTCTCTTATCCCCTAATCAAAAACACCCTCAGTTCTACCATGCATGGACACCACAATGAATGTGTAAAACGGATACTTATTAAATTCAAATCTTGAAGTAGGTTTTGTGGCTTATGACACCACCTAACATGTAGAGAAAGAGGTACTCTGTTTTTCAAAAGTTATATGACACCACCTAACATGTAGAGAAAGTTATACTCTGTTTTTCAAAAGTTAAACTTACCAACATTGATAATTGCATTCTCTCTCATCATCTATCGTTCTTGTGTGCGTCATTCATTCCTCTATTAACTAACGCTCCGTTTGTTCGAGAACGCTTTTAATATTTTTTAGTATTTTATATAATAAAAATAAAAATTAATCGAAAATATTTTTTATAATCAAAGAAAAACAAGTTAATATGTGCAGAAATATTTTTTATTTTTAAAAGGCAAAAATGTTTTCTGTATTAAAATTTTACCAATGTCTCACACTACCACTATGCCACATTGCCACCATCACCGCAACCACTACAACTATCACCACAACCCACTACAAGTATCACCACTGCTATTACCGCCGCCACCCCACCACCATATGCTACCGAAATTAGTGGGTACCCATCCCCAACCCATCCCCTATGGATATTTAAAGAATATCACCTACCCTACCCAATGGATAAGAAAAAAAGGGGAAAACCCATGTATTTGGGTTGGATCTCCATGGATACCCACAGGGTAGGTTATCCATTGCCATCCCTAACCGCCACCACCCCACCACCATATGCTACCAACTCCACCTCTACCTTCGCTTTCGTTCCACCACAGCCACCACCAAGTATAGAAAAATATTTTTTTTTCACAAAAATACCTTCTGGAAAAAAAAAATGTGTATTTTTCACTTAAACAAACGAAAAGTAAATATTATTCATTTATTAGAATAAAAATTAATGACATTCAAAAAAAATATATAGATTCAACGTCACATTAGAAAAATTGCTAATTGCTTTTAATTTCCATTCTTGCAAGGATGAATACCATGATTAGCATTTCGAATAGAAATCTAAACATTATATTCAATGTGCAACTTATACTATTTTTATTTTGAGTTATCTATATGGAAACTCCTTAAATTATTAAAAAAAATTACTTTAAGTTCTTAAATTATAAAAGTGTACAAATGGACCTCTTAAATTATTAAGAGTTATTTCTTTGTTGCATAAACTATAAAAACGTATAAATTGACTCCCTAAACTATTGGTATGTTTCACTTTAAGCTCTTCTATCAAGGGGTTCAATTTACACATTTTTATAGTTTAGGGTTTATTTGTATACTTTTATAATTTAGAAGGCGAAGTAATACATCTTAATAATTTAGAAAATTTATTTATACATTTTTAAAATTTAAAAGGTCAAAATAATATTTTTCAATAGTTCAAAAAAATTTATGTAAATAACCTCCTTTATGTAAATACCCTCAAAAGCGTTTATGCTTCTAGCAAATGTAAGGTTATGAAACGGAACCCAATTGATCTGGGAGATAAGATTTGATTTAAGTCATCTATCTCATTTATGATATGAGGGAATGACAATTAATGAATTCAATTATTTCACACAAAATGCGGCAAACCCAAATAAAACTTAGATCTCAAACCCATGCCACAATTATTTTCACATTTTGTCATCTTTCCCCTCTTGCATGTTTCACACCTGCATGAAATTCTTTTTCTATGTTAAACCTCTCTCATTTTAAGAATTTATGTATAATTATAATCCCGAATTTAATTGCATTCAATTGTCATTCTAATTATTAATTCACTTGTGATATAAATAAATAAATTTTTAAACATAAAAGCCTAAGGTCAGGTTTGACAAGTTGAAAAAAAATAAAAAAATTAAAAAGCTACTCAAAAAGTTAAAAAGTTATCACTCTTCACCAAAAGTCAAAAAGTACGGCTCCACAACTCTCAATCCTAATTTTCCCTTACACACTTATACAATTTTTTAATACACATTTTTTCATAAAAAATCAAAAAATTAACCCAAACAACTATATTTTTTTTCTCAATTTTTTAGTCCAAAAAATCAAAAAATGTACTTTCCAAAAAACCCCTTAGACAAGAAATTTTATTCAACCAAGAAATATGATGCAGGTGTGGCCAAAATTATTGTCAAATGTGTGAGCTAAAAACAAATAAAGGCTGACAAATTTATGGGTAGAATAAGAGTAATTGGTAGCATGGAATTGGAGAGAACAAAGCATGTGATGAATAAGTGAAAAATAATGGAAAAGAATTGCCCTTCAATCAAATTTGTTTACGCAGAATATATCCCAGTAATCCTCTCTCTATCCATCATGATATCTTTTTGTTGCATAAAAAACTGCTCGAGTCAAAACTAAACTAGACTGCTTAGAATGCTGCCACTTTTGAGAGTTTGACTAAAACAGCACAAATTTACTGTTGAAAGAAAATATCATACATTAATTTGAAAAATTCAAACCCAATCTTTTTTTAACCCAAAAAAAAAAAAGAAATAAAATCTCAATTATTAACTTATAGTTAAAGAAGTGGACGAAAATTTGATTTGCATGTAAAAATCTAAATCAAAGCAAGATGGGTACAATTTGGGATTAGGATTATTCGTTTTTAAAATTCAAATCTTCTCAAATCTACTACTATTTTAAAAAGTAGAAGGATTTGAGTGTTTTCTACTTTTTTGGATTCCGCAAATGCCCATATCAAAGTAATGAAATTACTATGCAGCCTGGTCCCTCTCGGTAACGTTGCCAAACTTTTTTTTTAAAAAAAAAATTTCAAGAAGTGCCTGTTCATTAGGAGGGTCTCAATTTTTTATTTGCTTGTAGGGCTGTACATGGGTCGGTTCGGATCGGGTTAACCTATTAATCAGTAGTCGATCGAACACATTCGGATTGAAAGAATTAATATCCAATTTCGACCGGGTGATGGTTTGAAACTGTCCGTTCATGGGAATCAGATTCAGTCGATTCACGGGTCGGGCTGTATCAATAAATTTTTTTGGGCCAAACCATTAGCAATTTTATTATGAAAATAGACATTTTTCATGATTTTTAATTTATTACCAAGTTAAAATATTAGTAATTTTAAAAATAGACAACTTTACAAATAAAAGTATAATTAGCAAAAAAATATTAAATTTATAATTTTACAATTCTAAAATCAATTCCACCAATTCAATAAATAAATCTGCTGATGAAAAAAAAAATATGAATAAAAGCAGCAGTTTCGACCTTAAAGAATTATTTGTTAACCAAACAAACAATGAATTCCACACAATAATATGAATAAAAAATAATTAACTAAGAAATTTCATACACCACTTCCTGTTTTGAACCCAATTATATCAAGAAGAATAGTAGTTTCAAACCTTTTACACACAAACAAATAAATAAACAAAAAAATTGCAAACTTCCAATTAGCAAACAAAATAAGTAATTCAAGATCAACTATCAATTTTTCTGATTGGCAACATCATCAAGATAACCTATCAACTAATCATGTTCATAGCCAAAAATATATATATAGCTATACTTAGCAATTGTCAAAATATTCCCTACTTCTATACTTGTCACTCCAGTTGGTAGCCAAAAAGCTTCAAAAAAATAACTAACCAGAAGTTTGTAATTTTGTTCAATGATTACATTCATCCAACTATAGAACTGAAGCAATATTAATACAAAACTTAGTAGAATATGAACAGCTTGGATAGGAAGGATGGACAAAAAATACACAAAAATAACCATCAGCAAACAGTCTGCCAAAGCAAAAAGGTATTATCAACAGATATCAACCACCTGCAAGGAAAAACAATTTGATAAATAAGTAAACATAAATAAAAGGAAACAACATAGTATAAAATTAAAAAAGACTTTAGTTTATTTACCAAGCTATGCTCCATTGCCATGCTAAACAGTTATGGGACTTGAACTTAAGTTTGAGGATGAACTTGATTCTGGAAAAATCACAAAATAAAACAAGTCAATAATAAAAATAGATGATTAAATCAAAGGATAAACAAAATTAACAAATCAATTTTATACTCAAAATTACCTAAGGCATACTGCTCAAATTCTAAAACATCATCCATTGCCTTGCGAAGAGAGATCAGCACAGTGCTTTGAAGCCAATTCTGAGTACAAACAAGTACCTCAACCATCATAGGAGAAAAAGAACTTCGAAAATGATCAAGAATGCGTTCACCGGTACTAAATGCCGACTCCGAAGCCACTGTTGAAACCGGCATTGCCAATACATCACGAGCTACTTGGGACAACACTCGTTACTTAGAAGAATTAGCTTTCCACCACCCCAAAATTTCAAATTTTTCATCTCTCACTCCTTCACAACAATCAGCCAAATACTTGTTCACTTCGGACTTGCACATAACAGAAAATTCAGCATCCAAATAGGTATTAAATTGAGATTCAATCAACAAATGAGGATCATCACAATCATCATCAATCACCATCCTAGATGGTTCATTTCTGTCAAGTACTTCCACAAAATTTGAATCATTTGCAAGTTAATGGTCATACAAACAAGTCAAACAATCTTTCACTTGACCAGTCATTGTATTGACTACACTTTCACCAAACAATTGGGAAAAGCAAAACTGGACATACCTCAATTTTTTTCGTGGATCAAGAACCACAGCAACATACATCAACAGATTTATTTTATCTCCATTACCCCAATATTTGTCAAATTTTGCTTTCATTCCTTTTGCCATTAAACCCAGCAATTCATCTTCCCTTCCATCTTTTTTACTTAATTGCTTAATTTTTGTTAGAATAACAAACATCTCATCAAAAAAACAATTAGAAGTTACATAAAGGGAGCCCGAAAACCTTTTAGTAGCATTGTAGAAAAGCCTTACGAATTTTAAAAATAGTCTACAATTGTTCCAGTCACCCTCTGTTGGAGCACCCCATGACTTCTTCTTTTTACCACTTCCATCCTCCCCATCGCCCTCTAAAAAGTAAGATCGATAATTGGAGTCCTCCTCCTCTAAACGCTCAAATGCTTTCTCAAATTTTTCAGCACTCTCCAACATCAAATAAGTTGAATTCCACCTAGTAGGTACATCAAGACATAACAAAGACTTGGACTCAATTTGACACATCTCCACATACTTCTTAAAAGATTCATGCCTATTTGGAGACGACCTCACATATCTCACAGCATCACGCACACAACAAATTAAAGCATCCAACTCTTTCAAGCCCTCACTAACAATGAGATTCAAAATATGCGCACAACAACGCATATGTAAGAACTCATGACCCAAAACAGTGCCCTTCCAATCTTTTGTTTTTCTTTTCAAGAATTTTATGGTTGTGTTGTTAGAACTCACATTATCAACAGTCAAAGTAAAAACACTACCAAGGTTCCATTCAAGTAAACACAACTCAATCCTCTTACCAACAGTTTCACCTTTATGATCCTCAACTTGACAAAAATTTAAAATCATTTTTTGTAATTTCCAATCATCATCAATAAAATGAGTCGTAAGACACATGTAATTAAGATTTTGTATGGATGTCCATGTATCAGTTGTAAGACAAACTCTACGACCCTTCAAAAAATTTCTTAGCTTAGTCCTCTCAGTGTTAAAAATTGCAACTACATCTTTAGCAACAGTGGTACGAGATGGAATCATGGTAAACTTTGGCTGTAAAGCATTGCAAAACCTACGAAAACCAACCCCTTCAACAAATCTAACAGGCAATTCATCAAGAATGATCATTTCAGCTAGAGCTTTCCTAGCACCTTCCACTGTAAAAGAAGTTGCCACTAGACCGACACCATCTCCATCTTTTTTGTTTTGAAAAGACAATGTATGTTGACTATTTTCTTGTTCTCTATAAGGATACTTTAAACAACTAGCCACATGACTCAATAAATTACTAGTCCCATGAGACTTTGACTCAGCCATGTATTCTTTTTAACAATACTTACATACAGCTCGTGTTTTCCCATCTTCCTCATTTTTACTTTAATCAAAATGATCCCATGCTCTTGATGGTTTCCTACCACTACCTTTTTCCCGTGCCTTACCCTTCTCCTTAGGTGGCAATGGAGGCTTATCAGAAAAAAGAGGTCCAGTGGTATTACCTTCAATAGGTTGGGCACTACCAGTGGCTGTTTCAGTAGGTTGGGCACCAATTGTGACTGTTTCATTAGGTTGGGCACCAATAGTGGCTGTTTCAGTAGGAGAATGATCCATTATCTAGACACAAAATACAACAATAAATATATTACATAATATACATAAACAAATCAAACATGCTAATAAATTCCAATTTTGTAAACAGTTAGTTAACAAACTATTTTCTAAAAAATGATCCATACAAAAACAAAGAGCATTATGCATTCTTTTTTTTTTTTAACAGAAGAGCATTATGCATTCTAATATGATACCATTATTATAGGATCCAAAAATATAAATAAAAGCATGCTTACTTAATGAAAAAAAAAAAATATAAAGCTTGCAATTTTTAAAATAATAGCAAACAAACAGATATTAAAAAATAAAAAAATAAAAAAGCATACACTTTAACTTTAAGCTTGTAATTTAAAAACAAAAAAAAAATAAAAAAAAACAAAAAAAAAACATACACTTCATTCTTATTGAGTATATTTAAGCATTCATTTTTTATTTTTATTTTTCGTTTTTCCATTTCAGCTTAAAATTTGAATCATTTGCAAGGTAATGGTCATACAAACGAGTCAAACAATCTTTCACTTGACTAGTCATTGTATTGACTACATTTTCACCAAACAATTGGGAAAAGTAAAACTGGACATACCTTAATTTTTTTCGTGGATCAAGCACCACAACAACATACATCAACAGATTTATTTTATCTCCATTACCCCAATATTTGTCAAATTTTGCTTTCATTCCTTTTGCCATTAAACCCAGCAATTCATCTTCCCTCCCATCTTTTTTACTTAATTGCTCAATTTTTGTTAGAATAACAAACATCTCATCAAAAAAAACAATTAGAAGTTACATAAATGGAGCCCGAAAACCTTTTAGTAGCATTGTAGAAAAGCCTTAAGAATTTTAAAAATAGTCTACAATTGTTCCAGTCACCCTCTGTTGGAGCACCCCATGACTTCTTCTTTTTACCACTTCCATCCTCCCCATCACCCTCTAAAAAGTAAGATCGATAATTGGAGTCCTCCTCCTCTAAATGCTCAAATGCTTTCTCAAAATTTTCAGCACTCTCCAACATCAAATAAGTTGAATTCCACCTAGTAGGTACATCAAGACATAACAAAGACTTGGACTCAATTTGACACATCTCCACACACTTCTTAAAAGATTCATGCCTATTTGGAGACGACCTCACATATCTCACAGCATCACGCACACAACAAATTGAAGTATCCAACTCTTTCAAGCCCTCACCAACAATGAGATTCAAAATATGCGCACAACAACGCATATGTAAGAACTCATGACCCAAAATAGTGCCCTTCCAATCTTTTGTTTTTCTTTTCAAGAATTTTATGGCTGTGTTGTTAGAACTCACATTATCAACAGTCAAAGTAAAAACACTACCAAGGTTCCATTCAAGTAAACACAACTCAATCCTCTTACCAACAGTTTCACCTTTATGATCCTCAGCTTGACAGAAATTTAAAATCCTTTTTTGTAATTTCCAATCATCATCAATAAAATGAGCCGTAAGACACATGTAATTAAGATTTTGTATGGATGTCCATGTATCAGTTGTAAGACAAACTCTACGACCCTTCAAAAAATTTCTTAACTTAGTCCTCTCAGTGTTAAAAATTGCAACTACATCTTTAGCAACAGTGGTACGAGATGGAATCATGGTAAACTTTGGTTATAAAGCATTGCAAAACCTATGAAAACCAACCCCTTCAACAAATCTAAAAGGCAATTCATCAAGAATGATCATTTCAGCTAGAGCTTTCCTAGCACCTTCCACTGTAAAAGAAGTTGCCACTAGACCGACACCATCTCCATCTTTTTTGTTTTGAAAAGACAATGTATGTTGACTATTTTCTTGTTCTCTATAAGGATACTTTAAACAACTAGCCACATGACTCAATAAATTACTAGTCCCATGAGACTTTGACTCAGCCATGTATTCTTTTTAACAATACTTACATACAGCTCGTGTTTTCCCATCTTCCTCATTTTTACTTTAATCAAAATGATCCCATGCTCTTGATGGTTTCCTACCACTACCTTTTTCCCGTGCCTTACCCTTCTCCTTAGGTGGCAATGGAGGCTTATCAGAAAAAAGAGGTCCAGTGGTATTACCTTCAATAGGTTGGGCACTACCAGTGGCTGTTTCAGTAGGTTGGGCACCAATTATGACTGTTTCATTAGGTTGGGCACCAATAGTGGCTGTTTCAGTAGGAGAATGATCCATTATCTAGACACAAAATACAACAATAAATATATTACATAATATACATAAACAAATCAAACATGCTAATAAATTCCAATTTTGTAAACAGTTAGTTAACAAACTATTTTCTAAAAAATGATCCATACAAAAACAAAGAGCATTATGCATTCTTTTTTTTTTTGAACAGAAGAGCATTATGCATTCTAATATGATACCATTATTATAGGATCCAAAAATATAAATAAAAGCATGCTTACTTAATGAAAAAAAAAACAAAAATAAAAAGCTTGCAATTTTTAAAATAATAGCAAACAAACAGATATTAAAAAATAAAAAAATAAAAAAGCATACACTTTAACTTTAAGCTTGTAATTTAAAAACAAAAAAAAAATAAAAAAAAACAAAAAAAAAACATACACTTCATTCTTACTGAGTATATTTAAGCATTCATTTTTTATTTTTATTTTTCGTTTTTCCATTTTAGCTTCTTTTAAGAAAAATAAGTTACTTAAAAATCTTTTTTACATGTAGGGATTTTGTTAACTTGAAACAAACTAAATAAAATGACAAAATAAATCTAAGGTTTTTGGTGATCAGAAAAAAAATAAAATAAAACAAAATAAAAAATACTGGAACAAATATATTTGGAGCATTCAAAAACATGAATGATCCATTATCTAGAGCATAATATACATCAACTAATCAAACATGATAATAAATTTCCATTTTCAAAACAGTTAATACAATGATTTATTGAAAAACTAACAAACATTTTAAAGTACCAAAGAATAAAAAAACACACATGAGAGCATTCAGATTTTTTTTCATTTAGCTTCTTTGAAACAAAAACAATGACTTAAAACAAGGGTTTTTGTTAATAAATAAATAAAATCCATGTATGGATTATGTTAGTTAGTCTACAAAAAATTAAATATATATATATACATTAAATCTAGTGTTTTTGTTAAAACAAAATTTAAAAATACGAAATCCATGTAGGATTTCAGTTATTCAAGAAACAATTAACTATAAACACAATATCGATCAAGGGTTGTGTAACGCCCTCAAAAAAAATAACATTAAACCCATCAATATAAACATGCATGGATATATAAAAGTTTCGCATTCTTCCACTCATCAGAGTTCCATTACCAAAAGTATTACATGTTAACGACAAAATCAAATGCCCTAAAGGCTTACAGCTTTCCACGTTAACACTTGGTTACAACAAAAGAGTACTAACTCATTTACACATTAAGCCCTTGGCTTGAATATACATGTAATACATCAAGAAACTAAACAACAAAAGTCTGCCCGCCTCTAGCCTCCCAAGCTACGTCATTGGAGGTGGCATGCTACTTGTACCTGAAAATGATATTCCCATATAGGGTGAGCCACAGCCCAGTAGAGATATGCTAAACACAGTATGAGCAATGACTAAGACATTAACAATTGATAAATGTTCAATTTTCATAAACTAATTCATAATCCATTTCCATTTCTTATCAATTTCACAATTTTCATCAATGGCTCAGAACCTGGCCAACCACTTATATGAGACAAAGACTCATATTAAACATTTCCCCTTATACAATAGATAAACACATTGATTATATCAGCATCTCAACAGATACGCATACAAGCTATATCCACATTCAACAGATATGCATATTAGCTATATCAACACTTCCAATGACAAGAATATGAGCTATGTCAACACTTCCAAAGATAAGCATATGGGCTATATCAACACATTATCTGACAAGCATATGAGCTGTATCAGTGGAGTCCATCCCCTATCTCCTCCCACACAACATCCGGTTTAGAGGTCCATCCCCTATCTTCCCCTAAACCGTGGAGTACATCCCCTATCTCCTCCCACACACACAATGCATATATACACAAAGGTCATATACATAATCAATCAATACATAACGTTAATGTATTCTATCAACCGTCATACTCTATGACATATCCAATTGATTAGTTTTAGTTTGCCTAATCATCATGCATTGTTTACAACAATCAAAACTACCCTCCACCGGTAGCCCAAGCAATTATTTCTAAACAGATAATAAAAGCTTCAACAGATAAAATATCAATGTTTTCAAAAGCGAGCGATTTATAAATCCAACTCCATCATTTCACAACATAATGAGCCAATTTCATTATTTTCAACTCAATTCCATAAGTTCACAATTTTTCCAAATTAATTATACCAATTAATTTTAAACAACAAATTAGGGCTTTTACTCCCAACTCTCGATATTAACCCAAAGGTTCCAATATCACCAACCAACAATAATATCATCATTTTGAAACCCAAAATACATATTATGAGCCCAAAATCATAAAACCCCTTTTTCACATTTTGAAACCCTAAGTCCCAAAATTTCCCAAGTTCAACACTCTATCAAAACAACTAAAAATCTAGGTCAAAGACCATAAGAGTGAGTAGGAATCCCTACCTCAAAGGATGACAACCAACGGAGAAGATGATGAAAACGAACTTGCTCCAAATCACGAGTTTCTTGGATCAAAAGATAGCCCTCGACGATCAACAACTCTTTTGTAAAGGCCAAAGGTGAGGAAATCACTCCTACTAGATCAATACCTAGAGAGAAGGTAGAGTTCTAGAGTGAGAAGCTTAACAATGGTGTTTTTGGAAAAGTAAGAGAGAGAAGAAAAGTGAAAAAGTGATTTAAAATGACCCAGCGGATAACTCATATACGTATGACCCGCTCGAGCGGAGAACACAACGCTTGAGCGTCAAGAGCAAAATCTGGACACGCTCGAGCGCAATAAGGCCCGCTCGAGCGCCAAGACACAAGAATAAAGCACTTTCGCTTAAGCGCGAAAACCAGTCCGCTCGAGCGTAGATTTCCTTCTCCCAGAACTTATACCCAGAAAGTACTACCCGCTCGAGCGCCAACCGACCCGCTCGAGCGCTACCGCTCGAGCGTAAACAAACCCGCTCGAGCGTAAAAATCACATCTGCAGAAGTTTTGCAGGAACATGAAATACTGGAGGTATGCAATCCCCGCTCGAGCGGATCGCCTAAAAACTGAACAACAGGGAATTGAAATCAAGGCCTATCCAACCTGTAACAACCCTGCTCAAAACATCCTAAAACTCAATCAAGTGGAATTAAAGGACGACAACAAGATAGATACCACTACCAATTTTACGGAACCGAGTCCGGAATACAACAGAACAGTAAAGGGACAACCGGGATCGCTATAGGTTGCAATTAATCAAAAACAGTTTAAACAAATAAACTCATACCTAAGGCTTTGGTTAGTAAGAGAGCACCACCACCAGCATCTCTTATTTGAAGGATAGATAAAACACTTCAAAGAGTATCAAAGAGAGAGAGAGATTGGAAAGAGATGGAAGTTGAGAATGTGTGATCAAAGCTGTAAAAAGATATGTAATGAGGGAAGAGATTGGTTTACGTTATAGAGTGTGAGAGAGTGAAATATGGGAAAGAGAGAAATATGGGGAAGAAGAGAGGAAAGGAGTTGATATGATATGATAGGTCTGCTGCTGGACAACTCCTTTTGCTTTGAAAGTTGAAAATTGAAATACATCATCATCATCATAGAAAGCTTCCACAAGAAGCTTTGCACTTCTTCCAATAATAAAACAATTATATAAATATAAAAAAATGTAACAGCTGCATGAAAATTTGGTTAGGTCGGTTTCGACCGAAATAATTTACACAAAACCGTTGCCGACCGTGAAACCGCGAAATTCAACAAAACAATGCCGCAGCCGACCGGTTGAATATTCAAAACCGTCCGTTTTACTTCGGTTCGGTTCGGTTCGGGCCGGTCGGGTGGGTCGGATTCCGATTTTTCATGAACACCCCTACTTGCTTGTCAACCGCTGACAACAGTTTTGGGATGCGCCTGTTGACGTCCTTAATACAAAACAAAATTACATACCTGCTTTATTTCTTTAAAATCCATCTTGTAGCCCTTCAATATCGTTATCTGCCTCAAGGTCAAAGATTTCAATATTGTTTTGAAAGTATGTACCGTTTCACAATTGAACCAGTACAAAACTAGTACACATTCGTTTTACTTAACATCTCAATTGGTTTCGGTGAATTTATGCCTTACCGGAATTTATGAAAACAGTATTTCGGCCTCTAATTCCTTTTCTATTTGTTGCCATAGAGAGCCTTCTCTGATTCTCTTTTTTTGTTTGACACAATTAGTTCTCTACAAAGATGGTAGTAGCGTAGATTTTAGCCTCACTATCTTTTTGGTCGTGCTTGGACATTGTTTAGAGTTTCTTCTCATGGTTCAATTGAGTCTCTCTTTGATCGTAATTTTCTTCTCTTTGTGGTTCAAATAGGTCTCCACTTAGTTTCATTTTTCCACTATGCTTAATTATGTTCTTAACATTGCAGTATTTCAAATATGGTATATTGTTTCCAATGATACATGAAAATTTAAAAAGATCATACAAGAAGGGATTAAATAACTTATCAATATTGACTTTCGTAATTTAAGAATTTCAAATGTGGGGTTTTTTGCTTTTGCTCAATTTTGTGAAGAATAATTTATTTTGGATCTATTATATATCACAATATATTCTTATGTCTCTTAATAATTATTATTAAGGTACTTTATACCTTTTGAACAAAGATAGTTTAATTATTAGGTTACTTTGTTGCCTAAAACTAAAAAAAAAAAAAAAAAAAAAAAGTTTAAAAAAATCTTATTATCAAAAGCCCCACAACTTTTCAAAAGTTTAGTTAAATAATGTTTAGTCTAAAGTTTTTAAAAACATTCAATCCATATTGCTTTTGAAAGGGAGTTTGATTCTATTCACATATTATCGATCTTTGTAAACGAATACAAGTTTTGATTAGTCCAAAATAGTAGAATTTACAATTTTGTGTGCTATCAGTACATTTTCTGATAATAGGACTTGTTGGTTTGGATCAATCAAAAGTAATTTTATTTAAACACTCACAAAGCGTAAGTAAAATCAATTTTCTTGAAAGGAGGTATTTATTATTTAAATTTGGACAAGTTTCGCTTTACTCCTTTGTGATTTGGGTCATACGTAGATCTCCCCTCACATTTAGAAAGAATCATATAACCCCATTGTGATTTGTGGATTGAAGTATACGGTTAGATCTGTTAATGATTTAATGAAAATACTAAAATATCCTTGTATATAAGTAACTTAAGTGTGTGAATTACGAATACTTTCATAATTTATTTAGAAGGTAAAGTGTACTTTAACTCCTTATACTTTATTCCATGTGTTATTTATTTTCTTAAATTTTAAAAATGAGTATATAACCTCCTTATGAATGGAACGTCTTTTACACTTATTGTTAAATTTAACAAAATACTTAACGGTGTACTTCAATATATAAACTAAAAGAAGAGCAAATCATAGGGATAAAGTGAAACCTGCCCTTTAATTTTTGTTTCTTATTACTTTTCTGTTTTTCATCCCTCTCATTAAACAGAGCATAGTCTTAAACAATTTGAGTCATATTTTACGAAGACATCACCATGTGAATGCTCTTAAAGTCAAACGAAGGTAGTGCTTGTCATATCCATTTTAAAATAACCATTTGAATTTTTGCTACTTTATATGCGTTTGCTCAACATTGAAGCGTTCAATGATTGGAGATGAAACTCAATAATGCATATATACCAGTTTCACTGTCCATATTTGTTAGGTTTTATAAATAATAATAATAATAATGTTATAATCAAATTTATTATATTTTTATCTGGAGGAATTATATTGTGTACGATATGCAAGTTATGTTATTTGTGAATTTGATTATCACAAATGACATAACTCAGTATTATGATATGAGGGTTGCAACTAAAAAAAAAGAAAATGAGTTGGACCTCTTCAAGGAGCCACCCCTTTGACCCCCTCTCTCTCTGATTGGCCAATTTTTTTTTTTTTGTTTTTTCTTTTTTCCTTCTAAAAAAAAAAAAAATTGTACAGTGTGTGTGTGTTTCGATCACCACCTACCACATGTGTGTGAGGTGGTGGGGTGGTAATTGGAGGGGGTTTCAATCACTTCCCAAAAAAAAATTCAAGTGATAACCAAACAACACATCACATGAAGGCCAAGTTTGGCATCTACTAAATAATACAAAAAGTCAAAAAGTCACTATCCTATTTAAGTCACATCATCTTATTTAAATCACACCACCTCTCTAACACATCACATCAAACCCAACCCAAACCCAACCCAACCTATATAAACCAATAAGTCAAAAAGTACACTTTTTTATAACATCCCAAACCAATCCGAAATATGACCAAAGAACTCATAATTTATAATTAAAATAATGTCATAACTAATAAACCCCCCTTTTCCTTTATGATATCCCTCATTTGCCCTAATTTTTTTCGACGGAGACACACTCTCTCTCTCTCTACGCTACCCATCGTCCGACGATCTACAGGAAACGGCGATCGATCTACACTGACTGAGGTCTCTCTCTCTCTCTCTCTCTCTCTCTCTGTTTTCCTCTTCTTCTCATCTTCTTCTACTTTCCTCTTCTTCTCTTTTCTTCTCTTCTTCTGAGTCTAATCTATTTTTTTTTTTTTTGTTCCAGTTCTTAGATTGATTGATCTACACTGACTGAGGTATCTCTCTCTCTCTCTCTCTCTCTTCTTCTTATCTTCTTCTACTTTCCTCTTCTTTTCTTTTCTTCTCTTCTGAGTCTAATCTGTTTTTTTTTGTTCCAGTTCTAAAACTAGGGTTAGATTGATCGGGACCCAATGTCGGCATTCTCAATCGGGAAAATGTTAAGGTCTGGGAAAAGGGAAAGTCGGGATAGCGCTAACTTGTGCCTCTTTCTCTAGCTAGAGCAAATATTCATCAGATAGGGCATGAGTGAAGGTGTCAACAAGAGGTAAAAGTTCTCTCATCTTCCGAGTGGGTGTATAACGGGAGAGATGTGCGGCCCGAAATGGAATGAAGTAATTGTAGGGTGCACAATCTGTTTTAATCTGTTCTGTTTTTATTCACAATCTGTTTTGTTCTGTTCTGAAGTTCGCAATCTATTTTTCTTGTTATCTGTTCTATTCAAATTTTGATTCATAATTTGATTCACAGTCTATTTTGATTCATAATTTGATTCATATTAAATTAGTGATCCTTCTTCAATCCTTTGATTCATAATTTGTTTAAAGATTAAACTTTGATTCATAATATATTCATAATCAAAGTTTAGTGAACATCAAAGTTTAGTCAGTGAACATTAAATTTTGATTCATAATTTAGTCATAATATATTAATAATCAAAGTTAAACTTTGATTCATAATTTAGTTTAATTAATCTGTGCTAAATCTCACTGTTCTGTAATTTAGTCAGTGAACTAATCTGTTCTGTAATTTAGTTTAATTTAGTCAGTGAACATTAAACTAATCAAATTGAACATTAGTCAATGAACATTAAACTTACTGATCCTTCTTCAGTTTAATTTAGTCAGTTTAAACTAATCTCATTAGTCAGTTTAATTTAGTCAGTGAACATCAAACTAATCTCATTGTTCTGTAATTTAGTCAGTGAACACTAAACTTTGATTCATCTTACTGATCCTTCTGTAACAAATCAGACTTACCGATCCTTCTGTTCTGTAACTAATCAAACTTACTGATCCTTCTTCAATCCTTCTTTAATCTGCTCTGAAGTTCATAATCTGTTCTGAAATGATTTTTTATTTGTTCATAGTCTGTTCATAATCCTTAGGATTGATAATGAAGAAACTAGTTGTGAAGGAGTGACGGAGGAAGAATGCTTGATGAGGACACTGGTTGCTCATATTGATTATATGTATACCCAGAAGCAGCACAAGCCCTGAATGAATCTCTCTTTGTTTGTCTCTTAATTATAATCACTGGCTAGAATTCTAATATTTGTGTTTATATATCAGTTAGTATTAGCATAATAATAAAGAATAAAACATGTTTCCTGTGTTTTCTTTGTTGTTGTTGTTGTGGGTATTTTAGTTCATTTGCTACTGTTTTTGATTCAATATCTTTAGATTTTCCTCAAATTTCTAAAAGATGTAACCTCATATCAAATATTGGGTTTCTTGAAAAACAACCAGTAAAATCTTTAACGGAAACTATTATTAATTTCATTGTTTTTTTTTTTATGTGTAAAATCTTTAACGGAAACTATTATTCAATATCTTTAGTCTGGGCTAAAAAACTTGATTTGGGAAGGACTTTTTGGCTTTTTTGACTCTTTTTGTGAGAGAAGAGTGTAATAATTATAGTTTGGATATGATGTTTTGTTTGTTGTGGCTAAAATAGCCTATTTTGTTTTTTGTGGCTAAAATAGTCACAAACCAACTTGCCAAACGGACCTATATATATATATATATATATCAATTAATATATTAATTAATGATGTAACATAATTTAAGATATTTTTAATATTTATAATTTGTATAACGGTAATGTTACATATACCAATTAATATACTAACTAGTGTAATAACACTAATCATACATTATTATTAACCATGCTTATTATACAAATTACAAATATAAAAAACTCTTAAATTATGTCACATCATCAATTGTTACATTAGTTAGTACATTAATTGGTGCATATAGCATTATTTTTTGTTTAATGAATAATACTATATGCACTAATTAGTATACTAATTAGTGTACCAATTGATGATGTGACATAATTTAAGAGGTTTTTAGCATTTGTAATGTGATTAATGAGTGGGATCAATAATAATGTCATAACTAATATTAGTACATTAGTTAATATATTAATTGATACATATAGCACTATCGTTATTTAATGAATGAGATCAATAATAATGTCATAATTAATATTAATATACTAATTAATACACTAATTGATGCCTGTAACACCATCCAAAAAATGGCGTCGCAAATAACCTGGTAAAAAGAGTAAACGACGGTGTTTTGCAAAACATTTTTCCTACTAAATTCCCTCCTATTAGCATTTTTGCTGCCCTAAATTACAACTCTTCTCTCTCCCACTCTCTTCTCGCCGCCGACCATACCCATCTGCCAGTTGTCTCCTCCGCAGTCGTCCATCTCCGGTAAGACGGCTCGCTGCCCAGCTTGACAGTTTTCATCATCTTGTTTAGTGAGAGATTTAGAGATTCTTCTGAGAAAAGTTTTAATTTCGTGTTTCAAATACCTAATTAGGGTTTTGATTTTATGCAATTCTAGGGTTTAGCGCTTTTGATTTGTATGTGTGTTTTTACATATTCGGATTCTAATCTAGATGAATTATGGTAAATCATGAAAATAATGCTTGATGTCATGTAAAAATTATTGAGACTTCAGGGTTAGTACATGTTTTAGCGAATTTTATGCTATATATAGGGCCTGTTTGGTGTAGTTTTTTTTTTTTTTTTTGGTTAATTTTTTCCTTTGGTTATATATTCTGTATCATTTTTTGGTGCATTGTATCAATTTCAATCAAGCTCATTTCATGTAATTAATTATTTTTATAAAAATCACAAGCTTGTATAAATTTTACTCATGTTGGGTTATGCATATTGTTGTTGTTTTGTTGTATTGGATTCAAAGCCTATAACTAACATGTCATTTTTATCAAAACTTTGTGAATTGCTTGTGTCTTTCTAGTCTCGGGCTAGTACTTAAAAGCTCTATGTTTTCTAGTCGCAGGACTAGAAAGACACAAGCAATTCACAAAGTTTTGATAAAAATGACATGTTAGTTATAGGCTTTGAATCCAATACAACAAAACAACAACAATACGCATAACCCAACATGAGTAAAATTTATACAAGCTTGTAATTTTTATAAAAATAATTAATTACATGAAATGGGCTTGATTGAAATTGATACAATGCACCAAAAAATGATGCAGAATATATAACCAAAGGAAAAAGTTAACCAGGAAAAAAAAAAACTACACCAAACAGGCCATATATATAGCATAACATTCGCTAAAACATGTACTAACCTTGAAGTCTCAATAACTTTTACATAACATCAAGCATTATTTTCATGGTTTACCATAATTCATCTAGATTAGAATCCGAATATGTAAAAACACACACAAATCAAAAGCGCTAAACCCTAGAATTACATAAAATCAAGACCCTAATTAGGTATTTGAAACACGAAATTAAAACTTTTCTCAGAAAAATCTCTAAATCTCTCACTACACAAGATGATGAAAACTGTCAAGTCGGGCAGCGAGCCGTCTTACCGGAGATGGACTGCGGAGGCGACAACCGGCAGATGGGTGCGGTCGGCGGCGAGGAGAGAATGGGAGAGAGAAGAGTTGTAATTTAGGGCAGCAAAAATGATAATAGGAGGGAATTTAGTAGGAAAAATGTTTTGTAAAACACCATCGTTTACTCTTTTTACCAGGTTATTTGCGACACCATTTTTTGGATGGTGTTACAGGCATTAATTAGTATATTAATATTAATTATGACATTATTATTAATCTCATTCATTAAATAACGGTAGTGTTATATGTATCAATTAATATATTAACTAGTGTACTAATATTAGTTATGACATTATTATTGATCCCACTCATTAATCACATTATAAATGCTAAAAACCTCTTAAACTATGTCACATCATCAATTGGTACACTAATTAGTGCATATAGTATTATTCATTAAACAAAAAATAATGCTATATGCACCAATTAATACTATATGCACTATAGCATATAGCATTATTTTTTGTTTAATGAATAATACTATATGCACTAATTAGTGTAACAATTGATGATGTGACATAATTTAAGAGTTTTTTATATTTGTAATTTGTATAATAAGCATGGTTAATAATAATGTATGATTAGTGTTATTACACTAGTTAGTATATTAATTGGTATATGTAACATTACCGTTATACAAATTATAAATATTAAAAATATCTTAAATTATGTTACATCATTAATTAATAAATTAATTTATATATATATATAGGTCCGTTTGGCAAGTTGGTTTGTGGCTATTTTAGCCACAAAAGACAAAATAGGCTATTTTAGCCACAAAAGACAAAATAGGCTATTTTAGCCACAAAAGACAAAATAGGCTATTTTAGCCACAACAAACAAAACATCATATCCAACCCATAATTATTACACTCTTCTCTTACAAAAAAAGTCAAAAAGCCCTTCTCAAACCAAGTTTTTTAGCCCAGACTAAAATAGCAAAAAAGGCAATTCACTTCCCAAACGGAGGCATAATATATATATATATATATATTTTCCTTCTAATTTGAATAATAAAATATTTGCAACAGGATGAAAATTATATTTTGATGAAAAAGAACAAAAATAATAAATATATTTGATGAGTGATCAGGAGAGGTGAGTGTAATTTACCCTTGATTCAATTATAACTAGGTGGTGTAATTTGTCCTTTCTTATATTATGTTTTTATTAACTCGACATTTTGTTCTCCCTACTTTTCTTGCTACAATTCTTCTTCCATTTTTTTTACACTTTGGTTTTCTTATGATGTGTAAAGTTGAAATTTGGTTTTGTTTTCCCTATTTTATCAAAAAAGAAAGGAGGAAAGATAGAGAGAGTTTGCACTGCTAACATACTGCCATTAGGGGTGTTTGGGCTAGAAGTTGCAATGTATACAACACTTTTGAAACTATTTAGTAAAATATAAAACACTTTTGATAGTCACAGCGCAGCTTAAAACTGAATTTAACTAAAATCCCAAGTTTAATTCACAATTTTATGCTGAGTTGGCAAAATATCCATTTGGAAACCTAATTACCATGGCCAACTTAAAATCGCAGGTGGAATGGAACGCCAGATTTGTCGTTGAAATTTCAGTCCTATGGAAATTCCAATAAAATTCCTATTTCATTTTGTATATTAGAAAGATTTGTCGGTGAAATTTCAGTCAACTCATTCTGCAGGCACTGTTTTGTGTTAAAGGAAGAGAATTGCTGTACAAGTATTGCAAAGAACATGATATTCCTCATAAACAGATTTGTAAACTCATAGTTGCTACTGGATTTTCAGAGATTCCAAAGTTGAATAGTCTGATGAATCTTGGGATTGAAAATGGTGTTGACGGTCTGAGGATGATAGAAGGTTATGAAGCCATGAGAATTGAGCCTGTATTGCAATGCATTAAAGCTTTATTATTGCCCATGTCAGGAATAGTTGATACCCATTCCCTAATGTTATCTTTAGTGGTATGGCCTACTATCTTTCTTGCCCCTTGTTAATCAAATGCCAAAACCTAACTTTATGGGTTGTTGTGAATGCGAAAACGGAATTGTAACTTATCTATTCTCTTATCTTATGCTTCTGATTTTACCATGGATTACAAATATATATTGAGGGATGTCACTGGAATTGTCGGCTTAGGGGGAAGCTGAGAGTTAGGGAACAACGTTCTCCTACAACACTACTGTGATTGGTGGTCATCGTGAAGGAAATACTATTTGCCTTCATATTTTCGATAGCAAGGCTCTTGAAAATTGGGATGGGAAATCTCCGTTGCAGCCTGAGCTTGTACTTGTTCCGAACTTTGTAGTGAACTCTGCAGGCTTGAGTGCTCCGTCCCTTGCAAAGCGATTCGATGGCATAGATAGTGAAGTTATTCCTTCTTCCTATTATGCTCGTGGTTGCTACTTCACTCTGTCAAATGTTAAATCTCCACCTTTCAAGCATTTGATTTATCCCATTCCAGAGCATGGTGGCCTTGGAGTGCATGTTACTCTGGATTTGAATGGCCAAGTCAAATTTGGCCTTGATGTTGAATGGATTGATGGTGTTGATGATATTTTGAGCTTCATGAACAAGTAATCTTTCTGTTTTCCTTTGCTCTCACATTACATTTTTGAGAATCTTTCACATGGTTAATTGTTTATACTTGATTGTACAAGATGCTTCGCACACGTGGGGAAGAGAGCGAACACCCTATGGGATCTTCTTGTTCAAATTCCAATGTGACAGCCTGAGTGCAAATTTCAACAATATTATGTATATAATTGTTTTGAATTTCTAACAAATCTAGCATATGGAACTTGCATATGGTGTGGAAGCAATCACAATTCCGCACATGCTGTCTCAGCTGAAGCTGTTCTTCTAGGGTTTTCTAAAATCTCTACATTGCTCTGATACCATGTTGAAATGTGTAGAACAGGATAAAGAAGAAGGAGAAGAGGGGAAGACGTTGGAGGAAAAAGAAGAGGCAATACGGGGGTTCGCTCCCATGTAACTCTTATTTATACTTAAACCATGCATATTACAAAAATACCATTTGTACCAAAAATAATTACATTCCAACACTTCTAAAGAGTGAAAAATTTCACTTCTACTTTGTGCCTGCAATCCTTTTATTTGTGTAGTTTGTTATCTTAGTTTCAGCAAACTAGCAAGCGATGAATCATGCATTGACTTGTACATTTCCTGTGCTTTCCTAAGTAGCAGTTCTGTTTTTTGGTATACCTTTCATAAATAATGTTTTTATTTTCTCATCTTATTCAGGTTTGATTACTCCTTACGCACAGATCGTGTAAACCGATTTGACCCAGAGATAAGAAAGTACAACCCTAGTCTGAAGGATGGATCTCTGGAGCCCGGATATACTGGCATTCGACCCAAACTTTCTGGTCCCAAACAGGGTTCTGTTGATTTTGTCATACAGGTTATTTCTTGCTCACTCCGTCACTGCTTAACTTCATTCTGTCTTGTGCTTGCCAACCTCTTGCAAAATCTTGAATTTGTATCTATATATACATTGCATGTTCTTAGAAATGCTAGTTTTATTCGTGCATTTTGGAATTTTTTAAATGGAACTTTGTCTATTGACCAATCATGTTGAACGGCCTGCCCTGCGAAGTTCAAACATACTCTTTGAATTATGTGATGATTTGTTTCCAAAATAATAAGCACCCCATGCCCCTAATGAAGTCGTTAAAACATAAAAGTGTTTTTTCATATGTGAAGTTACATACCCCCAAAGCTCTAGCATTAAATTTCTCCTTAGTGGAGCCACGAATATGAAACAAAATCCGTCCTAATTTGTCATGAGT
The DNA here is from genome assembly GCF_004153795.1 of Camellia sinensis. Classification (NCBI taxonomy): domain Eukaryota; kingdom Viridiplantae; phylum Streptophyta; class Magnoliopsida; order Ericales; family Theaceae; genus Camellia; species Camellia sinensis. The sequence goes on along the minus strand of NW_021024715.1, from coordinate 1,861,273 downwards.
TGGAATCTTATTTTCTTGAACTTTTGGTACATAAAATTTTACTTTATATTTCTTTTGTCCAATTATTTGGTGGATGGAGTAAACAATTGTTTTTGGCGAGTTCACATCAGCTGCAAATGCTTTTTTTTTTTTTTTTGGTTGGCAGGGAGAGGAAATTCACGGAGTACCTGGCCTTGTAAACTTGTTTGGAATTGAATCACCAGGTCTAACTTCAAGCATGGCAATTGCGGAGTATGTTGCTGGTAGATTGTCAAGATTGTAGACCACATCAAATTGAGTCAAGTTCAATGCCCGCTGTTTTATTTGTTTTGTTTCAGTCAAAGAAAATTCAATTGGTGAAAAATAGTGAATATGAAAGTCTCTTCAACTAAGCCAAGTGTGCTGAAGTCTATCATTTTGCTACATACCACATACAAAGATCTTGGTGGTTATATCATGTATGCTATTCATGTATTAATATGAACAATGTTGATCCAAAGTCCAAACTCAGTTTAATTCAAGTTCCAATCTAGGACACCGAGAAAAAAAATAGTAGGCTTTGTTCAGACTGAAAAAGCTATTTTTTTTTTAACTATTTAAGCTGAAAAAGAGCCTGTTTGTTAATCATGATGTAGAATCCTCCACTTTCCATTAATTAATCATGAATGATGAAAATGCAGCACCTTTCCAAGAACTCTTATTCCATGAGAGAGAGAGAGAGAGAGGAGATAACATAGCGAAAGTAACTTTCCAAGAAATAAGTAAGATCACAGAACAATTTCTGGTAACTGTAACTGAATTGTAAGATCAAAAATTTCCAGACACAAAAAACTACAGATTATGAATTGCTACAGGTATCGTCCTAACAGCTGATCACGCAATTAGAGCCACAAACAGTTATTTTGTTCTTGATTTCTCCAACTCCACATGTAAACACCTTCAACTGCTAACCACGTGAAGCTGACTGTCGAGTTTTAGACCACATAACGGTGCCTTCACCACATTGACAATATCCCAATTCTCTGAAACGTTCAATTATTAATTTAGTTAAGTAGATGGGAACAACAAATCCAACAAGACATTGAGAGATGGAGCCACCTTCATCATTTTCGGTCTGGCCGCCACTTGTATACTGTTTTGGAGATTGGACATACAATCTCATCTTCACGAAGTTTGCGTTTCCGCCCCTTTTTCTGCCCCAGTAAATGCATTTATCTATAATTATGATATAAACCCAACAGCCGATGACACAATTAGACAAATCCAAAATGTCAATATACCTGTAGTTCTTTCTGCATAGCCATATCCATGTATAATTTCTCCAAGTCATTCACTCTGCCTTTTCGCGCCTCCAGCTCTCTGTAGGAAGCGCTGTTTTCCTGCAAATACTCGAAACCACAATATTTTTAAATATATGAAGGGAATAAAAGAGCGCCATGCGCCATTTTATTCTCTATTCTGTCTACAAAATGAACAGCAGATCATGTCAACAAACCCATTTTGAGTATTAATGGTCCACATTATCCCTAGTAGAGTTCAAATCCATTATTGAATTCAATATAAATCAATCAAAATCAGAGAAGAAAAAAAAATTTCTTAGCTAGTTTTAATGAAAGATTATGAATGTAGAAATATCAAAACAGATGCTTTAATAATCACCTCCATGAATGACAGTTCACTTTCTAAATGACAATTCACAGCATGAAATTGATCAGTATCCAATAACATATTGAACAAATCATTTCTACCTTTTAATTTGATCAGGCACATCCTCAAAAACAGGCACCTTTCCAACTTTTGATGTTCGCAACTGCATCTCTTTGGCATCCTCCCTGGAAGGTAATAGGAAACAGAAACAGAGAATCCCAAACATGTCATTATAATGAGAAAAATGAAGGATTTGCAAAATAGACATGATGGCATCTTCCAACCAAATTGCATTATGAACAAATAATATTAAACATTGGGTCTTGCAAACAATCGCCCAGCAATTCAAGAAAAAAAATTGTATTCAAATGTTTGAACAAACTAGCTTGTAATTAATGACAACAATTTAAAAAAAAAAAAAAAACATTTAATGCATCCTACTAGAATTTTTTTTTAGTTTCCAATATTATCCTTCACTTAAGTAAGTTAAACGAAAACCTAAGCCCTTACAAATTCATAAAAATCTCATATAACCTTCATCCATCCATAATTCAAAGCTATGAAGCTAACAAATCTAGAACTACATATTGAGCTAACAAATTTATCATGCCAATTTGAAGCTAACAAAATCTAGAACTACACTTGGATCTGACAAATTTATCATGCTAATTCAAAGCTGACAAATCCCATTGGATTTAAGAGTGTTAGAATACTTAATTTGTTCTTTTGTTCTTTTGTTAATATTTACTTAAGTTGAGGGTACGATGGTCATATTACTAAGTTGAGGCACTACGATTATTCAAAATATATAACACTTCTTTTTCTTCTTCCTCCTAAATCTCAACTCTAAATTCCTTCATTTTACATTCTAACTTGGTATCAGAGCGATCTATTCTTCATCAAAAAGGTTTCTACGGACTCTGGAGATCGATCTAAGGTGACCTAGACATGCTGATGTCATCAGCCGTACGATGACATCAGCATGACGTAAGCACTGTACGAACGGGTCCTTCACCCCTAGACTCGAAATTGCCTCTTGAGATTTATGGTGATTTTTGTGGAATTTTTTGATCATCACTGATGTGAGTTTTTGATTTTTGAAAGTATTTTCATGTTTTTGGGACTGTTTTTCAAATCTGCTCTTGGGACTTCTTTTTGCTATTTTTTCTTGCTGGAATCTCTTCCCTAGGAACCGAAAATCATAACCCTAGGGGTCCTTGATCTTAATTTGTGGTTTTGCTACTGTTGGGTTGATGTTTTGTTCGATTATTGCCTATTTTGTGGTCCAGCAGCACTGTTTCTTCAATTCTACCTATTGAAAGTTCCTATACAAGGGCTGAAATCTTTCTAGCAAGGGATATTTGTCATCTATTTCTTGATTTCTGCTTTTGAGTTGGTGTGTTGGTTTAATTTGGGTCCAAATCTGGTGGCAAACCTATGTTCTCCTCACTCTTGCCTATTTTTGCTGTGGGTTTTTGTTTTTTTGAGCTAGTTCTGTGTCTGTTTGCAAGTAATTTGGGTCCAAAATTGTTGGTGTTAGTTGTTGTGGGTATTTGTTTGCAAGTTTTTTGCCCCTCGTGTTGAGAATTTTGTGTGATTGATCATTATGGTTGAGATTGAGGCTAAGGCTATAACTATGGGTAAGGATGATGACATGCCCAAATCTATCACTACCAAGAAATTGAATGGTACCAATTATTTGACTTGGGCCCACGCCGTCAAGATTTTCTTTCGTGGTAAGAAGTCTCGCTTCATTAGCAAACTCCCTCCTCCTACTGATGATCAAGCTTATGATGATTGGTGTAGTAAGGATTCTTGTGTTCTGCGTTGGATTTGGTATAGTCTGGAACCACATGTTGTTACTACCGTGGAATTTTGTGATACCTCTAAGGACATTTGGGACTCCCTTGCCGAGTCTTTTTCAAATCAAAGTAATGTCTCTCGGGTTTATGAGTAATATGAACAGATTTCTGCTATGCGTCAATTTGGCCAGTCTCTTCCTGATTATTATAGTAGTCTCAAGACTTTGTGGAATCAGTCACTACAGTATCGACCTTTCACTACTAATGTGACCAAGCAAAAGCAACATTGGGAGGAGTTTATGATGACGTCTTTACTTTCTGGCTTAGATCTTGAGTTGCGAGGGTTCAAAGATCAGATTCTTGCCAGTGAGACTTTACCTTCAGCTGCCAATGCCTATTCTAGATTGTGAAGCTCTTCATTAGGACAAGCACAATCCACTTCTGGGTCCTCTACTTTATCATCTTCTGTATTGGTTTCTAGTAGTGGTGATCATGGGTCTACTCGTGGGGGTTTTCATGGTTCACCTAGTTCCCGGGGCTCTTATTCTGGTTCACGAGGCTTTCGTGGAGGTGGACCTCGTAGTGGTGGCTCAAGTGGTGGCTTTCATGGTGGCGGTAGTAGTGGACCTGGTTCTCGTACACGTGGTGATCGCAAGTGTACTCATTGTGGTTCCCAAGGTCATACTGAACCTTGGTGTTCGCAGAAATATAGCAAACCTGACAATGTCCATCATGTTATGGATGTCCCATCCTCACAGTCTTCCTTGTTCTCCACTGGCTCGGATGCTTCTCCGGTTATTCTCATGAGACACTCACTACTCAGATTAGTGAGCTTACTGCTCGTCCAGTCTCTCTGGCCTAGTCTACCTTCATCCTCTACTGCTACCATGACTAGTTTGGTAATATTGCATGTGTGGCTAAGTCCCCTCAGCCTTGGCTCCTAGACTCTGGTGCTAGTTCCCATGTCTATGGTAATTCCTCTCTTTTTGATACTCTTAGACCTGTTGATCATACCATTATACTTACTAATGGATCTTTTCGGCCTGTCTGTGGTCAAGGTCCACTCTATCCCTTTCTTTACCTTCTGGTCTTTATGTTCCTAAATTTCCATTTAATTTGCTTTCTGTTAGCCAATTGACTCAAGCTCTCCATTGTTCGATAACCTTTTCTCCTACTTCATGTGTTTTGCAAGACCTCCAAACCAAGAGGATGATTGGTTCAGGGCATGAGAAGGATGGCCTATATTTTTAGGACACTGAGACCTCTCCTCATCCTCCATCTATTGTGTTGAATGCTAGTGTATCTCCTCTTCAGTTGCATTTTCGCTTGGATCACCCCTCCTTGGCCAAGCTCAAGTTCATTGTTCCAGGCTTGAGTCATGTTTCTCAGATTGAGTGTGAAGCCTGTCACTTTGGGAAGCATCACCGTAGTTCTTTTCCTAGTCGTAGTGTTAGTCGTGTGTCTAAGTCGTTTGCTCTTTGGAGTCCTAGAACTCCCACCGTTAATGGGTTCTTTTATTTTGTTATTTTTGTGGATGATTACTCTCGGATGACTTGGTTGTTTTTAATGAAACAAAAATCTGATTTGCCTCCATCATCTCTAAGTTTTATAATAAAAGCTTTACTCAATTTGGCCAACGTATTAAGATATTTTGATATGATAATGCCTTAGAATATGTGCAATCTATTGTAACTATCTTTTGTGATACTCATGGTATTATCCATCAAATTAGTTGTTCTCATGCATCCCCTCAAAATGGTGTTGCAGAGTGGAAACACCGCCATTTGTTAGATGTTGCTCGCACCCTGATGTTTAATATGCATGTCTCCAAACAGTTTTAGGGCGATGCAGTTCTCACCACTTGTTTTCTTATCAATCGCATGCCCTCTAGTGTTGTACACACATCTCCCTGTTCTCTGCTGTATCCCACAACATCTCCTTTTCCCTTGCCTCCTCGCATTTTTGGTTGTGTGGCCTTTGTCCATGTTCTTGACCCTAGTTTGGATAAGTTATCTCCTGGAGCACGCAAGTGTGTGTTCTTAGGTTATTCTCGCACTCAGAAAGGGTATTAGTGTTATCATCTTGAGTCACGTTGCTACTTTGTCAGTGCTGATGTTACCTTTTTTGAGTCTACTCCATTTTTTCTTCCTCTGAACAACAGTTATCTATTGATCTTCTCTCTTCTCATGAAGGGGAACCAGCTTGTCTCACTCTTACTCTTCCCTTTTATACGTCTTCTACATCCACTCTTATATCCCCTCCATCTCCTCTTGCTTTTACCCTTCATTTGCAGGTTTATCAGCGGTCTCATGCTCATCGCATTGTGTCTTATGGCCCGACCAGTTCATCTCCTTCGTCGGAGGCCCCTGTTCCACCTGCTGATATGCCATCTGATGACCTTCCTATTGCACTCCTCAAAGGTAAACGAACTTGCACTCAACATCCTATTGCTCATTTTGTTTCTTATGATTGCCTCGCCCCTGGTCTTCGCTCTTTTGCTTGTAGCTTGTCTAGCATTTCCATTCCCCGCACCTATCAGCAAGCTATGTCCATCTCTGGTTAGAAGCATGCCATGGATGAGGAAATGCATGCTCTTCATCAAAATTAGACATAGGAACTTACCTATCTGCTGTTTGGAAAATCTATTATGGGTTGTTATTGGATCTATACTATTAAGTATCTTCCTGATGGAACTATTAAGTGACTTAAGCCTCACTTGGTAGCTAAAGGCTACACCCAGACCTATGGTATTGATTACTTGGAGACCTTCTCTCTTGTGGCTCGTCTTAATTCTGTTCAGATTCTTCTCTGTTGCAATTAATCAGTCTCGGCCTTTATATCAGCTTGATATCAAGAATGTCTTTCTCTATGGTGATCTCCAAGAGGAGGTCTATATGGATCAGTCCTCTGGGTTGTTTATGGCCAAGAGCATCTTGTTTGTCGATTGCGGAAGGCCTTGTATGGTCTAAGCAGTCCCCTTGTGCCTGGTTTGATCGCTTTAGTGTTGTTGTGCTTGCCTATGAATTTCACTGTTCCACCTTTGATCACTTTGTTTTTGTTCACTACTTGTCTACTGAAAGTATTGTTCTTATTGTCTATGTGGATGACATCATCATTTCAGGGAGTGACTCCACTGGTATTGCTGATTTGAAGCTGTATTTGGGACAACAATTTCACACTAAAGACTTGGTCCTTTTTCGATATTTTCTTGGGATTGAAGTTATCCGCTCTTCTCAGGGCTTGTTTCTTTCTCAAAGTAAGTATCTTCTTGATCTTCTTACTGAGACTGACCTCTTAGGCACTCACCCTAGTGATACTCCCATGGATTCTGGTGTCAAGCTTGATGGTGACACTGGCGACTTATTTCCCGATATTGGTCGTTATCGTCGGTTGCTTGGGAAGTTAATCTATCTCACTGTCACTTGTCTAGATATTATCTATGCCGTGGGTGTGGTCAATCAATTTATGCATGCTCCTCGTCAACCCCATTTTCTGGTTGTGTGTCGTATTTGCAATACTTAAAGCGTGCTCCCAGTCAAGGTTTGCTCTATTGCCTCTCTTTCTCTTTGTCTGTTACTAGCTTCAGTGATGCTGATTGGGCTGGTAATAAGACTGACCGCCGTTCCACCTCGAGCTAGTGTACTTTTGTTGGTGATAATCTTGTTACTTGGCGTAGCAAGAAACAAACTATTATTGCTCGTTCTAGTGTCGAGAACGAGTATCGTGCCATTGCTCATACTGTTTCTGAGATGCTCTGGGTTCAGTCTCTTCTCCAAGATCTTGGCTTTCTGTTCCCACTCCTATGACCAAGTCTTGTGACAATTAGGCTGCTATCTTCATTGCTAATAATCTTGTGTTTCATGAACGCACCAAACATATCAAAGTTGATTGCCATTTTATTCGTGATCTCTTACTTCGCAAACAACTTGCGACTCCGTATGTTCGTTCTGAGGATCAATTGGGTGATATTCTAACCAAGCCTTTGGCTCAGCCTTCGTTTCATCACTGATCTGTCAAGCTGGGCATGTTTGATCTCTATGCTCCAGCTTGAGGGGACGTGTTAGAATACTTAATTTGTTCTTTTGTTAATATTTACTTAAGTTGAGGATAAGATGGTCATATTACTATGTTAGGGTTTATATATATATTTGACTGACGTAAAGTTGAGACACTATGATTATTCAATATATATAAAACTTCTTCTTCTTCTTCTTCCTCCTAAATCCCAACCCTAAATTCCTTCATTTTACATTCTAACTAAGAGCATTATCTAGAACCAAATGTTGAGCTGCAGACTTGCTACAATAGGTGCCGGCAGTTGTTTCTGCCGATTATTGCTAAAAATCTGGGAGTTCTAGCAACAGTTTTAAGCAACTACTGCAAAAAATAGACTTCCTGGAAGTCACCGTTAAGCCCATAAATACTCAATGTAAAACAATACAATATGAAGTCGAAGATGGGAAAATTCAAATGCAACAGTTGATCATTCAATGTCTTTATGTTACTAATGTGGCGATAACAGACAGTTATGTTTATTTAGTGATGACTCATATAATCATGCATTTGATGTTTTCCCAATCGCATGCTATTTTCTCATGATATAACAAACAGTGTAGTTATATGATCACCAAACACTTAAGCTTCCATCTTTTTCTTTAGGTGAATATCACTCATAATTTAAGTTTTTCTAGTTAAAAATTTTAAAATAAGACAAACGGGACAAACATTATATTTTCTGAGACAATTGTTTTCTCACGGAGATAGAGTTTCCAGGTTGGATTTTTAGATCAAATACGACAAACAGTTCCAAAGATGATCACATACTACGTAAAAAATACACTTTCTAGTTTAGCCATTTTTCATTCCGGTGTAAGTCAAATAAGCTGATGAAGTAATTGGTAATAAATAGAGACAGCAATAAGCTCACACCTGTCTTCAGCATAAAAAACACGCCTGGTTGACGGTTGATTATCAAGAGACTGTAGCACGGCTGTTAGCTTTTCAATTTTCTGTATCATAAAAAATAAATCTTTACCCCAAAGAAGCCAGTAAAGGAGAACCCTGAAATCCTTAAATTTCCAATTTATTTTTGTTAAAATCAGTTACATTTTTTTCACTTTGAAGCTTCTGCAGGACATATCCTATATCTTGGGTCTTCATTAACATGAGTTCTTCTTGAGTGTATTTGTTAGCTTGACTCCTGTAACAGAACCTAATGAATCAGCTTGGATTGGATGTGAAGGGGTTAAGCAAAGAAATCAAAGTAATGCAACTTAAAAATTACTCCGGTTTGTGGACTCCATCCACTGTTTTTGTTTTGATCATCTTAAAGTAAAATTCATCTGGGTTCCTGAATGCTGCTTTCTCTCTGAGTTTCTGAAAAGTGAACATATAGGCACAGCATAGTCATGTATTAAAGTGGAATCAAATGCTAAGTAGTGGAACAAAATGACTTGTGACTGCATAATGGCTAACAGCAGGAACGGAATTAAAGTTGTTACCCGCAAAGCATCCTCTTTTTTGTGAAATCCCTTCGCACGCACAACATAGTCCTTGTGTTTCTCGAGAAGCCCATATTTTTTTCTTGATTGTCTAAAATAAAGTGCAAGACAACACATGAGATTGGTTATTTGCCAAAAAAAAAAATAAAAAAAACACATTTGCAACTTGAAATGCGGTCACTCACGGCTGAGATCATTCCTTGTGAGCCCGTCTATAAACAGCATTTCTTAAGGACGACATTTTCAAGAATTAAGGAAAGCACACAAGGGTTAAGATATTGGCGTTGACAGATTAGAAACTTCCCCTCGCTAGTTGCTGCAAAACCACTGAAAAACATAGAGCTTTTAAGTACTAGCCCGGGACTAGAAAGACACAAGCATTGTACAAGTTTTGATAAAAATGACATGTTAGTTATAGGCTTTGAATCCAAAACAACAAAAAAACAACAATACGCATAACCCAACATGAGTAAAATTTATACAAGCTTGTGATTTTTATAAAAATAATTAATTACATAAAATGGGCTTGATTGAAATTGATACAATGCACCAAAAAATGATGCAGAATATATAACCAAAGGAAAAAATTAACCCAAAAAAAAAAACTACTCCAAACAGGCCCTATATATAGCATAAAATTCGCTAGAACATGTACTAATCCTAAAGTCTCAATAACTTTTACATAACATCAAGCATTATTTTCATGTTTTATCATAATTCATTTAGATTAGAATCCGAATATGTAAAAACACACACAAATCAAAAGCGCTAAACCCTAGAATTGCATAAAATCAAAACCCTAATTAGGTATTTGAAACACGAAATTAAAACTTCACTCTCAGAAGAATATCTAAATCTCTCACTAAACAAGATGATGAAAACTGTCAAGTTGGGCAGCGAGCCGTCTTACCGGAGATGGACGATTGCGGAGGCGACAACCGGTAGATGGGTGCGGTCGGCGGCAAGGAGAGAGTGGGAGAGAGAAGAGTTGTAATTTAGGACAGCAAAAATGATAATAGGAGGGAATTTAGTAGGAAAAATGTTTTGCAAAACACCGTCGTTTACTCTTTTTACCAAGTTATTTGCGACGCCATTTTTTGGATGGTGTTACAGGCATTAATTAGTGTATCAATTAGTATATTAATATTAATTATGACATTATTATTGATCTCATTCATTAAATAACGGTAGTGTTATATGTATCAATTAATATATTAACTAGTGTACTAATATTAATTATGACATTATTATTGATCCCACTCATTAATCACATTATAAATGTTAAAAACCTCTTAAATTATGTCACATCATCAATTGGTACACTAATTAGTACACTAATTAGTACATATAGTATTATTCATTAAACAAAAAATAATGTTATATGCACCAATTAATGTACTAACTATATTAATTGGTATATGTAACATTACCGTTATACAAATTATAAATATTAAAAATATCTTAAATTATGTTACATCATTAATTAATATATTAATTGAAATATATATATAGGTCCATTTGGCAAGTTAGTTTGTGGCTATTTTAGCCACAACAAACAAAATATCATATATTATTACACTCTTCTCACACAAAAAAAGTCAAAAAATCCTTTCCAAACCAAGTTTTTTAGCCTAGACTAAAATAGCAAAAAAGCCAAAAAGGCAACCCACTTTCCAAACGGAGGCATAATATATATATATATATATATATTTTCTTCTAATTTGAATAATAAAATATTTGCAACAGGATGAAAATTATATTTTGATAAAAAAGAACAAAAATAATAAATATATTTGATGAGTGATGGGAAGGGTGAGCAGCGGATATATTAATCTGTCAAAACCGACCGAACCGAATCGATCCGCCACATTTTGGACGGATGCGTGATGACGAGCGGACGGTTGCGGATTGATTTTCTCCAATCCGTCAATTTGGCAGACGGATGGCAGATTTGAGGTTCATTTGGTCGCAACTGAACCGCCAAACCGCGAGCACTCTTAGTAATTTATAAGACTTTGTGTTTTCAATTTGTTTAAATATTTTGTTTGTGTTTTCAATTGAAAAAGAGTTCAAATATTCTGTTAAAAAAAAGTTTTCAACTTGAATATATTTTTTGAATTGAAAAAAATAAACGTATTATTTATCTATATTTTTTGGTTTTTAAATCTAACTCTAAAAGTAATAAATAGAAAATATGATATATGTTGATTGGTTTTTGTTTTCAAAAACACATATAAATGTAACAATACAGAGACATACAATCTCTACTATTGCTCTGTTCATGGTTTTGGTGGTTTCAGATTGTAATATTTTATGTGGATGATGCATTCTGTGATTGTAATATGTGGATGAGGCATGCAGTGATTGTGATATTCTAAAGTTTCAAACTTTTTTTCTTTGGATGAAACATGCAGTAATTGTAATACTTTTTTAAGTTATTGACTGTAATACTTTTTTTTTTTTTTTTTTTGAGAAAGTGCACAAGTTGAACCATGTTGAAAATTTATAAAATTTCAAACCGCCAAACCAATTCGCATCCATTCGCCAAACCGCCAATCCACATCCGCCGGATTGACACACGGATGCGGATTGATTTTCTCCAATCTGCCAATCTGGTAGACGGATGACGGATTGGAAGTTCTGTGGCCGCAACCGACCCGCGTCCACCCCTCGTGATGGGTGCCGTGGTTGGAGTATCGTCAGATGTCATAGGACGATTGTCGTGGAGATTATCAAAAGTCATAAAAGGTGGTCAAAGAATTAGTTCGAGTTTATTGAAAGAGTAATATTATAGGTATTAATTAATGTATTAATATTAATTATGATATTATTATTAATCTCACTTATTATATAAATTATAAACATTAAAAACATCTTAAATTATATTATATCATTAATTGATATACTAGTTAATATATATATATATATATATATATATATAGCATTAGAAATTTAAAATTATATTATATCATTAATTGATATACTAATTAATATACTAATCAATATATATATAACATTATTCTTATTGAAAGGTATCAGAAAGTCTATAAAGGTTGATCTACTGGTCAGGGCCATGTGAGAGAATAAAAGTGTGGCAACCTAATTTAAAAAAAAAAGAAAAAAAAATCTTCTTTTTTTTTCAAAAAGTTTTTAACATTTTGAAATTAATTTTACTTTTATGAGAACAAAAATAATATACCAAACAATTTTTTGTTATAAGTTTCCAAACAAAAGGAAAATAAAAGCAAACATCAAAAGCATTAATTAAATTTATTTAATATTTTAAAATGTATTTTTTAATTAATGATTTTACTGGTTCACTTAATTTTTCTGGTTACATAATCAATTTTAAATAAAATTTTATCAAAATTCAATTTAAAAAAAAATTATTTCTGCATAACCAATTTATAATAGTATTATCAACAATATTCTATAAACAATACATATATTCAAAACGATTATAATATTGAAATGATAATAATCATCATACATTGGTTCACTTTTTAAATCTAGGTTGGTTAGGTTCATCCCACAGCTTAATCCTAAGACCTAAATCGAACCCAAATCCTGCATGTTAGGGGTGGGCGCGGATCGAATGCGGCCACAGAACCTCTAATCCGCCATCCGTCCACCAGATTGGCGGATTGGAGAAAATCAATCCGCATCCATTCGCCAATCCGGCGGATGCAAATTGGCGGATTGGCGGATGGATACGAATCGGTTTGGCGGTTGAAAATTTTACAAATTTTCCACATAAAAAAAAAACAATGAAATTAATAATAGTTTCCGTTAAAGATTTTACTGGTTGTTTTTCAAGAAACCCAATATTTGATCTGAGGTTACATCTTTTAGAAATTTGAGGAAAATCTAAAGATATTGAATCAAAAACACTAGCAAATGAACTAAAATACCCACAACAACAACAACAACAACAACAACAACAACAAAGAAAACACAGGAAACATGTTTTAATCTTTATTATTATGCTAATACTAACTGATATATAAACACAAATATTAGAATCCTAGCCAGTGATTATAATTAAGGGACAAACAAAGAGAGATTCATTCAGGGCTTGTGCTGCTTCTGGGTATATATATAATCACTATGAGCAACTAGTGTCCTTATCAAGCACTCTTTCTCCTTCACAACTAGTTTCTTCATTATCAACCCTAAGGATTATGAACAGACTATGAACAAATAAAAAATCATTTCAGAACAGATTATGAACTTCAGAACAGATTGAAGAAGGATTGAAAAAGGATCAGTAAGTTTGATTAGTTACAGAACAGAAGGATCAGTAAGATGAATCAGAAGGATCAGAACAGAAGGATCAGTAAGTTTGATTAGTTACAGAAGGATCAGTAAGATGAATCAAAGTTTAATGTTCACTGACTAAATTACAGAACAATGAGATTAGTTTGATGTTCACTGACTAAATTAAACTGACAAATGAGATTAGTTTAAACTGACTAAGTTAAACTGAAGAAGGATCAGTAAGTTTAATGTTCATTGACTAATGTTCAGTTTGATTAGTTTAATGTTCACCGACTAAATTAAACTAAATTACAGAACAGATTAGTTCACTGACGGCTTCGTTTGGGAACCCTCATTTTTAGCCAAAAAGTCAAAAAGTTACTAAATTAGCCAAAAAGCCAACAACCCATGCCAAAAAGTCAAAGATTCTCTTTTCTCTCTACTTTTTGCACATCTTTTCGTAAAAAGTCAAAAAATATCCCAAACATACTAGTTTTTTTTATCTCATATTTTAGCCAAATAGCCAAAAGGTTACTAAATTAGCCTGTTCCCAAACGAGGTAAATTACAGAACAATGAGATTTAGAACAGATTAATTAAACTAAATTATGAATCAAAGTTTAACTTTGATTATTAATATATTATGACTAAATTATGAATCAAAATTTAATGTTCACCGACTAAACTTTGATGTTCACTAAACTTTGATTAATAAAAAACTTTGATTATGAATATATTATGAATCAAAGTTTAATCTTTAAACAAATTATGAATCAAAGAATTGAAGAAGGATCACTAATTTAATGTGAATCAAATTATGAATCAAAACAGACTGCGAATCAAATTATGAATCAAAACAGACTGTGAATCAAATTATGAATCAAAGTTTGAACAGAACAGATAACAAGAAAATAGATTGTGAACTTCAGAACATAACAAAACAGGTTGTGAACTTCAGATTAATCCCAGATTGTGAACAGATTAAAACAGGTTCTGAATCAAAATAGATTGTGTACTTCAGAACAGAACAGATTAATTCAAATTTCATTTTTATACAAACAAACTACCATCACAGATCTCAAAATTAATCTAATATTTTTTCTATGAAGTCCCTCAGAAAATCCACTGCAGAAGCAAATAACAAGAAAAATAAACCAAACCCCTCTGTGGTTTTCTCTCTGTATTCCTTTCTCTGTGTGTAGAACCCTAACACTGTCAATCAATCTAACCACGTCTCTAGTTTTAGAACTGGAACAAAACAATATAATAATAATAATAATAATAATAATAATAATAATAATAATAATAATAATAGATTAGACTCTAAAAGATTAGAACTGGACCCAAAAAAAAAAAAACAAACAAACAGATTAGACTCAGAGAAGAAGAGAAAAAAAGAGAAGAAGAAGGAGAGAGAGAGAGAGAGAGAGGTACCTCAGTCTGTAGTAGATCGATCAATCTAACCACCTCTCTAGTTTTAGAACTGGAACAAAACAATATAATAATAATAATAATAATAATAATAATAATAATAATAATAATAATAATAGATTAGACTCTAAAAGATTAGAACTGGACCCAAAAAAAAAAAAACAAACAAACAGATTAGACTCAGAGAAGAAGAGAAAAAAAGAGAAGAAGAAGAAGGAGAGAGAGAGAGAGAGAGGTACCTCAGTCTGTAGTAGATCGATCAATCTAACCACCTCTCTAGTTTTAGAACTGGAACAAAACAATATAATAATAATAATAATAATAATAATAATAATAATAATAATAATAATAATAGATTAGACTCTAAAAGATTAGAACTGGACCCAAAAAAAAACAAACAAACAAACAAACAGATTAGACTCAGAGAAGAAGAGAAAAAAAGAGAAGAAGAAGAAGGAGAGAGAGAGAGAGAGAGGTACCTCAGTCTGTAGTAGATCGATCAATCTAACCACCTCTCTAGTTTTAGAACTGGAACAAAACAATATAATAATAATAATAATAATAATAATAATAATAATAATAATAATAATAATAGATTAGACTCTAAAAGATTAGAACTGGACCCAAAAAAAAACAAACAAACAAACAAACAGATTAGACTCAGAGAAGAAGAGAAAAAAAGAGAAGAAGAAGAAGGAGAGAGAGAGAGAGAGAGGTACCTCAGTCTGTAGTAGATCGATCAATCTAACCACCTCTCTAGTTTTAGAACTGGAACAAAAAAAAAACAGATTAGACTTAGAAGAAGAGAAGAAAAGAGAAGAAGAGGAAAGCAGAAGAAGATGAGAAGAAGAGGAAAGCAGAGAGAGAGAGAGAGAGAGATACCTCAGTCAGTGTAGATCGATCGCCGTTTCCTGTAGATCGTCGGACGATGGGTAGGGTAGAGAGAGAGAGAGTGTGTCTCCGTCGAAAAAAATTAGGGCAAATGAGGGATATCATAAAGGAAAAGGGGGGTTTATTAGTTATGACATTATTTTAATTATAAATTATGAGTTCTTTGGTCATATTTCGGATTGGTTTGGGATGTTATAAAAAAGTGTACTTTTTGACTTATTGGTTTATATAGGTTGGGTTGGGTTTGGGGGGGCTGGGGGTCACTGGGGTCCCCAGCACGGTTGTTTTTTCATTTAAGCTTTGTTTGTAGCCGTTGGTTTTGAGTTCAACGACAGTGTCTACCTCTCTCTCAACTCTCTCTCTCATACTTGAACAGAGGTGACAAGAAACGATCGGCGTCGGTGACAGTGATGGCCATCGACGATCGCCGATCGGCGACAGTGGCGGCGGCCAGCGATCAAAGCATCAATTTGAAGGTAATGTTCTCTTCTCTTCTCTTCTTCTCTTCTCTTTTTGTCTTTGATCGACGATCAGCGACTGTGTTCTGTATTTTTATTTATTTATTTTTTTCCAGTAATTAGGGCTTCGGCTTTTTCTCGTCTCTTCTCTTCTCGTCTTCTCTTCTTGTCTTTGTATAGATCTTCTTATTTTTTCAGGGCTTTGACTGTGTTTTGATAGGACTTCGACTGTGTTCTGTTAATTAATTAGGGCTTTGACTGTGTTAAATTAATCATGTTTCTGAGTATTTGATCAATGACAGCCCAAATTGATGACATAGACTCCATGGTTAAGGTTGCCATGGAGTGTTTGACTGTGTTAAATTAATCAGATTAATCTAATATTTTTTCTAAGTATTTGACTGAGCATTTGATCATGTTTCTGTTGATTAATTAGGGCATTGAAATTCTCTTCTTCTCCTCAATCTGTAATTTTTTTTTCCCGTTTTTTTTCCAGTTCTAAAACTAGAGAGGTGGTAAGATTGATAGTGGGGGTTCTATACACAGAGAATGAAGCTTATAGAGAGAAAAAACACAAAGGTTTGGTTTCTTTTTCTTGTTATCTGTAATGGATTTTGTAAGAGACTTCATAGAAAAAGTATTAGATCAATTTGTTATTTCTCTTCTCCTGTTCTCTGGTATGTCTCATGTTCTGATTAAATAGTATTACAGTTGAACTGATTTGATTTAGGAACTATTGGTATGATTTAATAATATCACACTCTGGTATGATATGATTTAATAAACTAGTTTGATTTAATAGTATCACACTCTGGTATGATTTAGGAATTGCTTCGAAAATGAACTGATTTGAGCAATTTGTGTTTATAAATTGATTTAGGAACTGAAAATAAAAAGATTCATGACAGTTGAGAGGGGGGCATTTGAGATATTCAAAATGAAAATAATAGATTAGTTTTTGGACAACAACCTCTCATATGTGAATATGAGGTGAATTATGCCCACCAGAATGGAACCAATTATGCAACTGTAAATAAATATTGGTTGTTTTGAGGAAGTGCACTGTTATGTTACATACATAGATGTGAAAATTGCCCAGGTTTTGGATGACTGTTAATTTGTAAGTGCACTGTTATGTTAAGTGCCCAGGTTATGTTAATTTGTAAGTGCACTGTTATTTTTTGGAAGTGCATTGTTATGAATTGCCTAGGTTTTGTGAAAATTGCCCAGGTTTTGAGGAAGTGCACTGTTATTATTTTCATTGTTTTTTTTGCATGTTTTCAACTGTTAAACCGATTCGTATCCATCCGCCAATCTGCCCAATCCGCATCCACCGGATTGGCGGACAGATGCGGATTGATTTTCTTCAATCTACCAATTTGATAGACGGATGGCAGATTAGAAGTTCCATGGCCGCAACCGATTTGCGCCCATCCCTAGTGCATATGGTACACATTTTAAAGGGGGTGTGTACCATAACATTGTCCTTTATTATGATGATATATACGAATAATGTACAAGTAATAAATATGAGTAATAGAATATATCGATGAAGTCAAGACCCGAACCAGCGTGGGTTAGTCAAGATGGTTCCCCATGCTACGAATAATTACATTGTCTTATGGCAATTTTATGTTAATCGTGCCCAATAAGAGTTTAAGAATCACGTGACGCTAAAAATAAGAAAATGATGGAAAAATTATATGATTTCATTGAATGAGTGAACAGACACAAGGTCTTCCCAACCTATGTAATAATTTCTACATTACTACACACTTAAAAGAGAAAGCACAATTCGAAAGAAACCAACATGATTAAAACTACAAAGTTGCAGTCTTCAATCTAATACTATCAATAGGTTACACTTGAAATGATCTTAATTGTTTCAATTAATTTAGACATAGTTATAACAATTACAAAAATCACAACAACGTGTATATTTCTAAGTGTATGATCATGCTCTAAGATTATTTGTTTATATCTATCAAATACGATTGTTGTCGAATATAAAATTATGTTTAAAAAAATAAGAAATTTTGCAGCTTTTATGACCATAATTGAGAAATTCTACAGTTCAAAACTTTTGTGTACATAATACATAACTGAGATATCTCTCAGTTGACAGCGAAATTTCCTATTTTTCTACCATGGATTTTTTAAAATTTTTTGTTGTTGTGATAGATCTACTCAAATAGTTTTCAAAATGAACAATATTATAAAAAATGAATTTGTGGAACAAAACGTATGGAATTTTAAAGTTTAAAATAAATAAATAAATAAATGAACATAATTATCTTCAAATCATTATTGTGCCTATCACATTTTAATAATTAGAAGTGTTGACACATATTGTGTGTGAATCAATCAAATCGACTGTTACTAATAAAATTTGTTTGATAAGAAAAGAAATTGCTCACTTGATCCAATTTCATTTAAAAGTGGTGATATGTGGAACTTTTTAGTGGGTTGATAAAAAAGAATTGTGGGACTTCTACTAAAACTATGGATTAGATGACCCATTAAAAACTTGCCCTTTGTTTAATTTTTTTGTTAGTTGGCCTGAGGCTAATCATGCTTTCATGGGCTTTGTGGTGGGCTGGAATTGGTCCATTCTATTTGAGATCCGGGCTGTCGAACTTTTCATTTTTTGTATTGCATTCAAATAAAAACTCCATACGTTTAATTAAAATTTTAAATTTTAAATTCTTATTATATTTTAATTAAAATTTATTAATAAAAACAATACACATTAAATCTTAAAATACAATATATTTTTTTATGGTATATCCAAACCACGTATACGTATTATTTATATTTAACTTCCTTCATCTTCTTCCCCTAGTTTCAATGTGTGTTTAGTTTGAATTTTTTGGATTATGTTTTTTACAAATTGAGTTTTTTTATTTTTAGTATTTTTTTTTATTTTTAGTGAATATTTTCAAAATTTTAAGTATTTTTTTTTTACTTTTTTAGATGCACCTTACTTAGATGTATTTAAAAAGTAAAAAATTTGTGAAAAAAATATTTTAAAAAATTAATAAATACATAAAAATATGAAAAATAAACTGAATTATCCTATTTTTTGGTATTTAGTGAATTTTTAAAATATTTGTTTCACAAAAATTATAATTTTTATGTGCATTTATGTTAGGTGTGTCTAAAAATTAAAAAACATGTTTAAAATATTAAAAAAATTTAATAAAAACAAAAAAAATACAAAAAATAATAAAGTAGAATTTTCTGAAAAGTATTTTTAGAAAAACTAAAAACAAGCAAAGTGAAATTATTTTATCTTTATCTTCTTCACTCAAAAACTCTAATTCATCCCACTAAAACTCACTATTATCATCAATATCATTATTTTTTTGTTGTATTGTTACTTTTCTTGACAATGAGATAAAAACAGACAACAAACTGATACTACATATAGAGACAGAAACATGTACACAAACAAATATAGATATACATCACTCAATAAAATGAGCTAGGGTTAAATGCAATATCAATTTTTATGTTTATTCAGCATGTGTATTGAGGGAAAGAATCGACATGTTTCGCCAGCAAAAAGTTGTGGTGATCAAAATGTAATAACTTTAATGAGAAATTTATTTAAGGATTTTTCAAAATGGTATTATTTGAGAATTTTGATGTGTTTATTATTTGAGTGTATCGTGAAGGATAATTTGAAAAAAAGAAAAGAAAAAGTGTATTAAAAGTAAATTATAATCTTAAATAATTTAATAGAGTATATTAATAAATTGAATATATTAATAGAGTATATAGAATCCCCCGAATTGACCTTGAATGCCCAAAACAAACAAATGGTAAAATGGCCTAATTATTAACCTACAAGCCCAGGAAAAATGTGAACTAAAACAAAAGTGACCAAATTGACCTCCCAACCAAGGACGCAGTGCCAAAGGCCTTCGGGTCTGATGGCATCACCTGCCATTTTGTTTTTGAGGGCAAACCCCTCTCTTGAAAACTGAAAAAAATACTGTTAGATATTCATACTTTTAATATGATTACATTGATTTTTTTTTTTTAGTAAGCCTGAAGTGATTGAAATTAATACAATGGTGGATAGATACCAAAATAAATAAAGATAATATACATTTTAGTAGAAAAGATATGATATCATTTTTTCATTTACACGACTAATAAATTGTTGATGAAAAATGTCATAACTGTTATGTGATTACACGACGTCAGTTTTTCATTCACCTGGAGGGGGATGGATTCTCTGAACATTATCAAGGCATTTCAAAGTCAAATTGCACCTTTCTCTGATTGTGAACATATTGACTCATGCCGTGAGCAAAAGTAGATGTTTTCGGCGATTCAAAGCTTCTTATGTGCGGCGTCAAGGTAATCAACTGGCTCATGGTTTAGCTAAGTTAGCTCAGCATTATTCTCAACAAGTGTGGATGGAGGAAGTTCCACCAGCTTTGGTGGATTTAGCTCGAAAGGAGGCTATTTTTTCCCCATCTAAAAAAAAAAAAAAAAAATCAATGTAAGTATCTCAAAAGTGTAGGAATTATTATAATTATTATTATTATTATTATTATTATTATTATTATTATTATTATTATTATTATTAATTTTTTTTTCCAAATTTAGAAAAAATGAGTGTAATTTATCCCTTTTTTTAAGTTGAGGTTGGAGGTTCAAATATCTCATCGTTTCTCTTTTTTTTCGGTACAACGGAAAATGAAAAGACAAAACAGAAGAAGCAAAACAACACAAACAGAACAGCTTAAGGAAGAGAAGGGCTCTGCCTACGAGAGCTGTGTCCGATCAAGTCCGCCACAACTTGACTACGGATTCCATCCGGGGCATCTTCCATAACAACAAGAGGTTCATCTTGATCAGCACCCATTTTAGCCAGACCATCAGCACTCAGATTACCCTCCCTCAAAACGTGTTGGAGAGTATATCCACATCTGCGGATAAGGAACTTGGAGTCCTCCACTAGGCTGCGCAGAGAAGAAATTACCTCAACTTTCTTCTTTTGCATGTCAATGGCATCCATAGAGTCGGTTTCTATGATCAAATCCTTATAACCTTTTTCAAAAGCTATTGTCAAACCACGATATATGGCCCAGATTTCTGCCTCAATGCATGAACACTTCGTAAGCTTCCCATAAAAACCGCAAATCCAGATTCCTTTCTCATCGCGGATCAAGCCACCAAAACCGCCATCTCCTGGGTCACCTCTTGCGTTGCCATCTGTGTTCATTTTTAAATTTCCTGCAACAGGGGGAGTCCACATAACTAGTCTATCAGATAAAGGAAGAGTAAAAGAGTGTTTAAAAGCATCTTTTATATCCGAAGCATAGCTCAAGATAGAAAAAATGCTGTGCTGCCAAGGAGTGTGAACATGTTCAAAAATAAATTGATTCCAATTTTCCCAAATTTGCCACAAAGTGACAACAAAGGTTGTATGGCCAATAACATGTGGGTACTTAGCCTTTAAAATTGATTCCAACCAAGCATCAAAGGAGAGATGCCTGCAGTTAAACAGCCAACTTGCACAGTTTAAATTAACCCAAATAGGTCGAGCTTTGGGGCAGTTTCTAAAAATATGATCAACATCCTCCAGTTGATCACCACAACTCTCACAAGCAGCAGAGTCAGACAGCCCTCTTCGGGCTCTTAACTCATTAGTCAACAATCTATGGTGCAAAGCTAACCAAATAAAACCCTTGAGTTTTTGAGGAAGCTTCAACTTCCAAAGCCAAAGCCAATTAATGGACTCCACCTCAGAGCCACAAACTAAATCATAAGCTGAAGCAGTAGTAAAAAGACCACTGCTAGAGCCTTTCCAATGTGGTAAGTCAGGAAACGTAACAAACCTAGGAAGGTGAACCTTTAAGATAAGGTCCAAAGCCTCCCTAGGCAAAGTGGTGGAGATTTTTATCAATATCCCACCGTCCAGCCTCATCCAAGATAGTTTCCACCTTATCTGTATTGATGAAGTGAGAGTGAGGAAAAAGAGACGCCAGAGGCCCCTCACCACACCACCAATCAAACCAGATAGAGGCTTTAGACCCATCACCAATGCTCTACATACAGCCTTTCAAAATAGTAGCACAGGTTTTAAGAATACCCCTCCATGTGTGAGAGGCCCTTATTTTACTCGAATAGTTAAGAAGAGAAACCCCATTAAGATATTTAGCTTTTAAAACAGTGCCCCAAAGACACGGCTCACCATTCAAAAGGCTCAAACCAAGCTTGGACATTAAAGCAATATTGTTGTTCTTGGTTTTTCTAATACCAAGACCACCCACTTTTTTACTCTTACAGACCAAATCCCACTTAACCAAATGGACTTTCTTAGTGGTGCCCACATCACCCCAAAGGAAGTTCCTATTTAGTTGATCCAGATCTTTACACACCTTAGAGGGAACATCCATAGTGTGTATCATATAAGCGGCGAGGGCAGAATTAACAGATTTAATTAGAGTGGCCCTTCTAGCAACCGAAGCATACTAGCTTTCCAACCCGTCAGTCTTTTTTGGAGCTTTTCAAAAATAGATGAGAAGTGGGCTCTGCTCACCCTATTATGCAGAAGAGGGATACCAAGGTATTTGCCCAAATCTTGAGTGAGGGGGATCCCACATTTAGTGCTCAAAAACCTAGCATTAGCAGCAGGCAGATTAGGAGAAACAAAATTTTTTGATTTAGCAAGGTTGACTTTCAAGCCCGAACAAGCACTGAAGTAGTTTACCACATCTAGAATGGTTTCACAATTGCTATTATTAGCTTTAGCAAAGAGAAGTAGATCATCGGCAAAGAATAGATGAGAGATGGCAGGTCCTCTAGAAGATGCTTTAACACCCTTCCACTCCCCACTATTGACTTTAGAAGTAATCAAGTTAGAAAGCCTTTCCACACACAGGACAAAGAGATACGGGGAGAGGGGATCGCCTTGGCGGAGACCCCTCTTAGGATGGAACTCACGCACTCGTTCACCATTCCACAGAACTGAAGAGCTAACCTTGGTCATACAATTCATAATAAGGTCAATCCACTGCTGATTTAAACCAAAATCAACCAGCGTGTCATGCAGAAAAGACCAAGAAACATTGTCATAAGCTTTTTCAAGATCAGTTTTTTAAAATCATATCACCCTGTTTGCCCTTTTTGTATCTGAGTGTATGGATGATTTCTTGAGCAATAATGATGTTATCAGTGGTGGTTCGACCAGGGATAAAACTACTCTGGTTGGGGCTGACCACCTTAACCAGGAGATTTCTAAGTCTGCTAACCAAAGTCTTAGTAAGAGTTTTGTAAAGGACATTACAGAGACTAATGGGTCTGAACTGATTGACAGATTTAGGGTTTTCAACCTTGGGAATGAGAGTGATGAGTGTAGTGTTAATGCTAGGGGGAAGATCTCTACGGGAGAAGCAAGTCCTAACAAAATTACAAACAGAGGAGCCCACGATATCCCAATAAGTGTGGTAAAAAAGAGATTGAATACCGTTGGAACCGGGGGCCTTAAAAGCTTTGATAGACTTCATAGCTTTCCAGATTTCAATGTTGGAGATAGGTTTACACAGCTCCATATTCTCATCCACTGTGAACTTGGATAACAACCCATGAATCCAAATAGGCTCAAAAGAAGCGGATGCGAAGGTAAACATCTCCTCAAAGTAACTCCCAACATGATTTTTCAAAATAAAAGGATCAGAGATCCAATTGCCAGCACCATCTTTCAAAGTGTTAACTCTAGAATTCCTTTTACGAGTCAGAGTGGCCATATGAAAAAATCTAGTATTACGTTCTCCCATGGTAATCCAATTACTACAAGATTTTTTAAACCAAATTAATTCCTCTTGGAAAAGAATTTTGTTATAATCGTGGATGAGCTCTTTTTCAAGCAAAAACAAGTTATGAGAAAACTTAGTAGATTGAGCTTTTTGGATACCCTCAATTCTACCAAGAAGCCAGCATTTGTTACGAAAAACATTACCAAAAATATTTTTATTCCAAAAAACAGCTTTAGAAGTAATCAAGGGGATGGCTTCCAGGACGGAGTTATCAGCAGCCGTCCAGGACTCCTCAACTAAACTTCTAAAGCTAGGATTAGTGAACCAAGCAGCCTCCATTCGAAAAGGTCTAAAAAGAGGTGTAGGATTAACAATACCTTCGGTGTAGACGATCAAAGGAGAGTGGTCGAAATATGTCCTCGGAAGGTTCCTAACTTCTCCCTTTTGGAATTGAAGTCTCCATTCAGTATTACAAACAGCACGGTCCAGGGTGTTAGCCAGGCCTTGCCTCCCATTAGTCCAAGTGAGACGTGGGCCTGAACATCCAAGATCCATGAGTTTACACCTATTCAGACGAGCTTGGAATTTGCGAGTCCTTGTGTGATCTTGTGCGGAGGAGAAGCTTCGCTTTTCATTCTGACTAGCGAAATCATTAAAATCACCTGTAACTAGGCACGGCTCAGTCATGTTATCAGCCACAGATTCAAGATTCTCCCAAAGAGCATCACGGGATCGGGGAATAGGGCTAGCGTACACTGCTGAGAGTATCCAATCCGAGAAATTATCGCGTTTGATCTTGGCGTGAATAACTTGTGAGTTTGCATCCAAGGCCATAACTGTAGATTTAAAGGTATCCCAAAGCATCCAAATGCCGCTACATTTACCAACAGGATCCATATGAGTAGACGCAGTAAAACCCAGCTTGTTGAAAAACAGTCCCATAGAACTAAGTTGTACTTTGGTCTCTATAAGAACTAAAATAGTTAGTTTATGGATCGATATGAACTTACGCAAGTTGCGTTTAAAAACTTTATTACCCGCACCCCTACAATTCCATACAAGCAACTTCATGGATGACGAGTTTGGATAGTCAGGAAGGGGGCAATAATCAGGAATCCCTATGATTTTTTGTACACGAATGCGGTCGTTCACCATGGCTCATGTTGGACCGATCAGAAGGCTATGATTTACTGCCCTGTAGCTCTCCAAGTTAAGATCTATTTTTACGCGGGCTTCCTCTATCCACCATTCGGTTACGATTAGGTGAGTAGCTTCTATCTCTTGATCTATTGCAATATACATCTAGTTGCAGGTGATTCTGTGTTTGAGGACCTCCGGGAGCACCATGATCCAAAGGTACCATTGGATTGGGCTGAGGGTTGGGAATAGTCATTAAGGTAATGGTGGAAGAGGGTGGGTTGGTAGTCTTTGTAGAATCACAATTCAAATGAAGGAGAACTGGCGTAGGTGGAGCTAAAGTTGGGCTAGTGGTCAGGTTCACAGAACCATCAATGCATTCTGCAGCTATAACAGAGGGTGTAGTCATCTCAGTATCAGTAACGCGAGGTTGTAAACAGTCAAAGGGATTGGAAGTGAACTCATTACCTCTACGTATCATATCAATAGACTGACCTTCACCCGATTTCTATGATTTTTTATCCAACATATTATCTTTCCTTCCAACCTGTTTTGGAAGTGGCTAGTTAGGTGTAGAAACTTTCAAGCTTGGGCCTGGGTCAGAAGTTGATGAGTTGTTCCCATAACGAGGTCTATGGTTGGGGTGGGTGGGCCTTTGGATACTTTTTCCATTGGGCTTAGAAATTGGGCCAAGCCTTCTATTCTTGCGGTCCACAAGCATCCATGGCCCAAATTTACCCTCCTCCTTGTCTGTGGGCTCATGCAACGGCATCTGACTTGACTGGGTTGGGCCTTTTTTGTTTCCGGAATCATTGGCAACGGTAATAATCTGGTTAGCAGAGACATCGGCGTTCCGCAGATTCACCGTTGATAGTGGCTTTTCACTGCACCATTCCCGTCGGTGTCCAACCCTGCCACAAGTGAAACAGAAGGTGTGTAAGTGTTCATACTCAATAAAATAGGTATACTTACCAATAGCAAAAAGAGAAATAAGGGGCTTGTTAAGATCCATTTCAATGCAGACACGAGCATATTTGCCCCTAGACGAGGTAGCTGTATTAAGGTCGATCTTGAGAGGTTTGCCAATCATTTTTGCAATATGAAAAAGCACTTTCTCATCATAGTATTCGATGGGTAATTGGGGAAATCGGACCCACAGTGCTGATGTAGTTTCTTTGGCTGCCGACGGTTTGAAATCAGGCGTCCATTTCCGAACAGTGAGATAGTGATCGAGGACAATCCAAGGGCCCCCTGTATAGACATCGGAGTAGTCCTCCTTCATTTGGAATTTATTAAGAAGGAGGAAACCAGAGTCAAGATCAATAGCTTCGAAATCCCCCTGAAGATCCCAAATCTTTCGAATCTTTGACATAAGAAGTTTGTACCTAACCTTCTTACCCAAGAGCTTGATGATTAAGCAGTTCTTCCAAGGTTTTCGGATCTTAGCTAGAAGCTTCTTAGGAAGGGAGATTCGTGGAATACCCAACGTCTCCAAGTCCGGGTTCGTAAGGTCGTCGATCTCCTTATCATCACTTACAAACTCATCGTCAGTGAGTAGATCCTCTAACCCTTCCTCAAATAGTCTCTCGTTAGATCGTTTATTGATGAGAGCCATTTAAAAAGATTTAGGGTTAGGTTCCTGAGACCTAATTAGTACTGTAGCATCATTGCACAGAGGGGCCGAAACATCTTCAGACTGAGGACCCCCAGCCGGGTTATCAAGCATGGTATCATCATCGTTCACGTTGGCTCCTTTGATCTTCTTTGTGCTTCGAGACAGGTGGTCTTCTTCTTCAGAAGTTCTAACACAAGTATAACTGGTTTTTCCATCAGAAGAGCAGAGAGACGTTTCAGAGGGAGAAGCCATTTCGGATTCTCATCGTTTCTCATAATAAAATTTTAAGCTTAAGAAGTTACTCTAGTAGGTGAGATTCTCTTTTATCAAGTGTGATGTTGAGTATGAATTTTAGTGTTCGAAGTGAAATTTTCCTTCCCTTATTTCTCTCTTACCGATTATATAAAATAAATAAATAATGGACAGCCAAGGAGGAGGTAATGTGATATAATCAAGCGTTCAACTTTGTATATAATTTATAAATTCAAATAAAATAAAAATCATAAACATATTATATATAAATATATAGACTCAATCATGACTAAAAATTTGTTAATTGTGGGTTTTGTTAATTTTTTGCCATATATAAGAGATTAATATTACATATGTAAGAATAATTATATCAAATTAAATAATTATAGCTCAGAGTGCATATATACAAATCAACACGTCAACCACTACAAATCACCAATCATACAACAAAAAGATATGAAACTCATTTTCATAAGAGTTGAAGCCTGTAACTTCACACCACAAAATCCAACAAAGTGATTAACTTTGGCGAGGAACATGTATTCTCAACTCTTTTTTTTTTAAAGTGGTATTTTTATCTTTGCTTGGAAGAACAGTTTATAAGACTTCCACGAATTGTTCCCAAAAATATATAGTATTATGCTAACTGTTATGATAAAAAATAAAATAGCAACCACATGAAACAAAAATATGCATGATCAATTAATTTTTAAAATGTGAAATTTAAACATTAAATTGAAAGGAAAAGTTTATTCAAACAGTATTACGCATGAGTAATGAGACCAAACAAATTGTTACCTACATTAAAGATATATATATTTAGGACAAGGTTTCTCTTCAGTTCACAAAGTGAACTAAACGGTATTGTTGGGTCCATAGAGCCTGCAATGGGTCTCATTTCGATAATTTGAACCGTTTATTATGTAGAATTCGTCGAATACTTCATCTTTGTAAAAAATCACGTTGATCGGATATCGGTAGTCTTTTAATCGGATCATATTTTTTTAATGGTAAATATAATTTTAAAAATAAATTGTTGACAAAAATATGTTCTGATCAAGGGGCTATCAATATCCGATCAACGTAATTTTTACAGGATGAAGTACTCGACAAGCTCTACATATTGAATAGTTCAGATTATCGAAATGAGATATGTGGTGGGCCTCACGGTCCCAACAACACCGATATATTTATTATGAGTCAGGTCTCATTTCGATAATTTGAACCGTTTATTATGTAGAATTCGTCGAATACTTCATCTTTGTAAAAAATCACGTTGATCGGATATCGGTAGTCTTTTAATCGGATCATATTTTTTTAATGGTAAATATAATTTTAAAAATAAATTGTTGACAAAAATATGTTCTGATCAAGGGGCTATCAATATCCGATCAACGTAATTTTTATAGGATGAAGTACTCGACAAGCTCTACATATTGAATAGTTTAGATTATCGAAATGAGACATGTGGTGGGCCTCACAGGCCCAACAACACCGAACTGGAGAGAATCTATTTCCGTGTATTTATTATGAGTCAGATAAATTTTTTAAGTGAGATGAATTTTGGTTATCAAACACATTTAATTTATATTTACTATAATAAACTCATCTTTAGATGTAACAACCACAACAACAACAACCAAAAAAAAAATCATCTTTAAATGCTGAATTGAGTTATTAAGCTGTTTCTAATAAAAAAAATCTTATAAATATTTCATTGTGTTCATAAATTATTTACAAAATGACCCGGTATCTTGGGTCTAATTGTAATATGAGAGATAGAAGCGGATGTTAGAATTCAAATATTATCAAATAGTAAAAAATCATATACAAAACGTTAAATATCATCATATATTAAAGTTAAAAATATGTTTTGAAATGTTTTTCTTTTCTTTTTGTTTTTTTATCTAGTATCTATACTACTATTGTTTTTATTATAATAAGAAAGTGCAGGACTAATACACTGCCATCTTTCTACTAACTGAAAGGGTAAAGATGTAAAATTAAATACAAACAAAAAGAATAATATGTAAAATTACTACTAATTAAAAGATAAATATAAATGAGAAATGCTTTGTAGATTTACAAAATTATCGAAAAACTATACACTACTAACACTACTTGCATGGGTATAGTGTGTACCTATTTAACAAAATCAGATAAATAGCGTGAAAAGTGGGTTATGGAAGAAAAAGTAGGATAGAAGGAGAAAGAGTAGGCGTAAGATCAATTAATAAATAGTAAATGATACATATATATAAAAAAGAGAGAGAAAAACTTGGTAATAAATCCAATTTAAGGAGGGTATAAGGCATTAGGATTCATGAATAGTTTTTGTTGGTGAGAGATCCATTATGAAATAGTTTGATGAGAAGTCTTTTTGTTATTTTGGGAGGACATTTTGTTTCTAATTTTATCTCTTAATTTATTTGTTGACTTTTTTGACTATATGTTTAAATTTATATTTATCTGTTCAAATTATTTTATATCCGTTCAAGTTTTTTGTCTATCTGTTGAATTTGTATAATCTATTTTTTCTATTTGTTCAAATTCACACCATTTTCAAACTTTCTTTCTCTATCTATTCCTCTATCCAGTTAAAATTACTACTAATTAAAAGATAAATATAAATGAGAAATGCTTTGTAGATTTACAAAATTATCGAAAAACTATACACTACTAACACTACTTGCATGGGTATAGTGTGTACCTATTTAACAAAATCAGATAAATAGCGTGAAAAGTGGGTTATGGAAGAAAAAGTAGGATAGAAGGAGAAAGAGTAGGCGTAAGATCAATTAATAAATAGTAAATGATACATATATATAAAAAAGAGAGAGAAAAACTTGGTAATAAATCCAATTTAAGGAGGGTATAAGGCATTAGGATTCATGAATAGTTTTTGTTGGTGAGAGATCCATTATGAAATAGTTTGATGAGAAGTCTTTTTGTTATTTTGGGAGGACATTTTGTTTCTAATTTTATCTCTTAATTTATTTGTTGACTTTTTTGACTATATGTTTAAATTTATATTTATCTGTTCAAATTATTTTATATCCGTTCAAGTTTTTTTGTCTATCTGTTGAATTTGTATAATCTATTTTTTCTATCTGTTCAAATTCACACCATTTTCAAACTTTCTCTCTCTATCTATTCCTCTATCCAACTCTCTTTTCTCTCTCTCTATCTGTTTCTCTCTCTATCTCTCTTCTCTCTATATCTTTTGGAAAATCTCTATTCATTTTTTTACATTTTGTATCTGTTGAAATACCAAAACAAAACAAATTCTATTTGTTCAAATCTCTATTTTCTCTTTCCATATATGTTGCAATATGTTTCAACACCATCATCATCAACAAGAATTACCAAAAAAAACAAAAGATTTTAGATCATCATCGTCGTCATCTCTACCACCACCACCACTAATAACAACTAGCTAAACCAAAACCAAACCAAACCAAACCAAGCCATAAGTCCCATCAAATGGGTTGGTTGCATAAATCTTTCTTTTCCACTCGACTCTATCCAAGGCCATTTCATTAGTTAAATTAAGAAAATTCATATATCTATTCACTACACTAGTCTACGTCAGTCTAAGTCTACCCATTCCCCTAACAACAACAACAACAACAACAACAACAACTACAAAATAAAATAAATAAATAGATCTCAAATATGAGACTATCTGTTTAGATCGATCTGAGAAATCTGATAGAGATAGAGAGAGCAAGATCTAGATCAAAGACTATTAGATTTGGATCTGGATCCGACAGTGGTGCCTCCATCGGTTTTTGAACGTGAATGAGAGTAGAGTTTGTGTTATTCCAGACCGAAGCACATCTCGACTTCTACCGTCGCTGATGAAGCACATCGGGAAGGTACGCCTTCGCTAAGCTCTACTATGTTGTCTTGACAGATCTAGATCTTCCATAACCAACAATTTCGACATTACTGTAAGGTTAAGGTTATCGCGAATGATTAGGAGGAGGGATGAGACAGTAAAGGTAAAGACAAAGTAGATCTATCAGTGGCGACGAAGGAAGAGAGATCAATGAGCAATGACGAAGGAGAAAGAGAAGGTGGGTGTGGGCTGACAGAGATGGAAGAGCTAGAGAGAGAAAGAGATGAAAGGGTTTTAGAGAGAGAGATGGAACCATCGACAAAAGCAATGACATTAAAACAATCACTAGAGACATCACCACCACCGGTGCTAGTAGCGATGGATGTGGTGGTGTCGGAGATGAAAAGTAATAGAGAAAGAGAAGAGAGAAGAGAGAAAGAGAGATGTTTAAGGTTTAGGATAAGAGAGAGCGTGTTGTGGACTTTTGGTTTCAGAGGAGAGAGAGAGAGAGAGAGAGAGAGAGAGAGAGAGAGAGAGAGAGAGAGAGACGATTTTATATATAGAGGGGTATTTTGGTCATTTTACTTAACCATGTCCTTATGGACAAAATATTTCAACACCTAAACTTTTGGCCAAACAAAATTGAGATTTGGATTTATGGACCAAGTCCCCTAAAATAAAAACACAAATTTCAATTAACCAACATGTAAAATTACTACTATTAAAATACAGTTGTATAAAATAAAACCATATAAATAGGAACAACTAGGTCATAAGTCCATTTTTGAATCATTCAAGCCATTAGCCCAAGTTTTAATCTTTTTAGGCTAAAAGAACACGATTTGTCCAAACAGATAACTTTCTGTTGAAATCAACCTATCTGTTTATCAGTTGAAATCAATATGTTTGTTGAAATCGTCCTTTCTGTCTATCTGGTACTAATATTTATATACGACAGGTTAACCCTTGCTAATAAAATGTAGAGAAATAATGATTACATTAGCGACGATTTATTACTGTCGCAAAATAATTATTTTCATAAAATAAATATATATTTTATTAATTCATTCCCTATACAAATTATTAATATTTTCTAAAATTAAATACATCCACATCCACATTTACAATCACATTCACAAAATTATATATACGAATAATATATATATATACCCTATAACAATACGGTATCAACCAAACATTTTTTACAAAAATATATAAAACATCCTCCAACAGTACTAAAAAAAATTTATAAATCAAGAACTCAAATTTGTATATAAAATAAAACAAAAGTATCGACAGTACAAATAAAGAAACATATATATTATAGTTTGTTTTAGTATCAATAGTTATCGATATGCGAAGATATCATCACGTACTCAAAAGGGTAGCATTTGCAAAAAGAAACATAAAAATAATTATTTACAATATAATTAATTTCAAGCTTATAAAAAATGTAAAACATTTGATATTTATTTCAATAAATAAATAAATAAGATTTTAACATGAATCAAGCGCCACAAAATATATCTTCCAACAGTTTCTCTAACTGTTCTTAGACCTCAGGATGGTGGTTCCAAACCAATTTCGACTATTTCGTTGGCATCCAAAGCCATTTGACCATTTTAGTGTGTTAACCGGTTTGGAAATTAAGTTCCAAATTCAAAACCAAAAATAGGTTTCAAGTCCTGTCTTTTTTTACAAGTAATTTGTGCCTAATTAGTCGTGTGTGTCAAGTTTCATTGACATCCAACGCTATTTTGATCATTTTAGTGTGTCAACCAGCTCAGTAAAAGATTTTCTTAAGGACAAGTTTTCACAAACGAAAATTAAGCTCCAAATTCAAAACTAAGAATCGGTTTCGAGTCCCGTCTTTTTATACAAGTCATTTGTGCCTAGTTAGTTGTGTATGTCAAGTTTCGTTGACATTCGATGCCATTTAACCATTCATTTGATATTTCATTAATTCAAATGTAGCCTAGGATCAAGCTCTCAAAACTATGATATACCAATTAGAGTGTTTCTAATTAAATTTGCCAAATTTAGCTCGACTTTTACAACCGAGAGTTGAATAGGGGTTTAGTTTGTTTGTAGAAGTTTATATAGACTTTTATGAGGTGCTTGTACTAATTTTTAGTTGGTTTACTGGCTATTTTATAATCTCATCCTCAAACAAGTTATAACTAAGCCTTAGGTTTTGCAAATTTTTGAACATTTTAATAGGAATTCCAATTGGGATGCTTTTGTTTTTACAAGGCACTAACTACCAAACAAACTAGTGAACAGAACAACAACAAAAATTAGAAAACAGCAAACATCAAACAAATCCCACTTAAAGGACAGCCACCAAGCATTTTATCAGATTTATACCGGACAACCTACAAACCATCCAGTAGTATCACTAGCTAATCCTCAACCAATCAAAACCAGCTGTAGCAGCCAAGGATCGGCTCTGCCACTACCCCCTCCTTTCATCTAAGCCAACTCTAATCTACC
This sequence comes from Camellia sinensis, assembly GCF_004153795.1. Lineage (NCBI taxonomy): Eukaryota > Viridiplantae > Streptophyta > Magnoliopsida > Ericales > Theaceae > Camellia > Camellia sinensis. Next base: position 1,828,195 of record NW_021024715.1, on the reverse strand, counting down.
TCAAATTATAAATAAGGTCATGAATTGTGAAATGAGATTCCTTAGTGCTTATTGACTTCATCCATAAGGCCACTCTAATTTTGATCAATTCACACAGCTCATCCACAGTGCTTGGCTTTTGCTAATTTGCTTATAATTTTCTAACCAAAATTCCAATTGAGGTATTGTTTGTTTCTAACTTTATATGTACTTGAGTGATAAATATCTTTGTTATAACTGTGTTAGTTGTGGAAGTCAGAATCTTGAATTTGTTAGAGTTAGTTACTTGTAACCATTTCTATATAAAACTACCCTAACTAATGATCCACTTCTTAAGACAACAAAACTTCTCAACAGTATAAATACATCTTCACTTCCTTAAATGCTGGGTAGCCTGGAAGCATTAATAATATTGTAAATCAATTTACATTAATCTAATTTCGATCGATTTCACCATAAAAATATATATATATATATATATATTTTATATATAAAGAAGAGAAAAGGCTCACTTGTTCTATTAGCCGTTTTGCTCACACTCAATTTCTTGGAACACTCACTAATTGACCAGCACAACCTGTCATGCCCCCAAAATAATACAATAATTCAATAGTAAAGACTAATACAAAATGACATAAACAGAGTATTAGACTTTCATTAATCAGAGTCTATTTACAAAAGGTCACATGCATTACATATTCATAAGCTCTACCCTGAATCTATAGTATGTGGCACCAAACTAAGTGATCAACGAAATAAATGCCCTGTGGGCTTACATCTTTCCAAGACAGTTCTTGGTTACAACAAAAGTGAGCCTAGCTTAACACAATTTAAAGCCCTTGGCTATACAAAAATAAATATAACAAAATAGAAGCTCTTGCTCTCAATCCCTCCAAGCTACTGCCTTGGCGGAGGCATATCACTGGCACCTGAAAATGGTTTTTTCCCAAATAGGGTGAGCCAAAACCCAACAAAAATAATCTAGCACAATATACGAACTTTAACAAGGTTATAAACATGATGCACATGACCAATGCTTGAAGATAAAATCATTTACAACTCTTTTTCCAAAACTGTATTTTGCCAAGTATGATATCCCAATCCATTTTGTATCAATTCGTTTCATGTCATTTCATATCTTCTCAATTCATGAGTTATATCCATTGTTACCTAGACAATCCAACTGAGATTACAACTCAGTGGCTTTCTTACTACATAACCATTACACACAAACACTTCAATTTGCTATTTTACGGAAATTTCATTTGCGGAAATCGGCACCCATGTATACACCAAGTTTTCGAGACTTTCACCCTAGATGCACAGGCCAACTTAATTCAATGGAGACCATCCCCTTTCTCCTCCCCAGCATGATACATATACAATGCATTTAGCAAGGTTATATTCAATGACAATCAATAAGAGATTAGTTTCAATTCACCTAATCCTCATGCAATTTCTACAACAACCATGGCTATCCTCAACTGATAGTCCAAAATAGATGTTTCTAAAGAGATATACAATCTTTTCAACAGATAAATTATTCAAATTACCATAGATGAGAGGTGATACACATCCAATTTCACCATTTATATAACCATTCATCTAATTTCATATTCCCATTTCCAATTTCATTATTTATGCAAAATAATTACTTGAACATGTTAGGGCCAAATTTCTATTTTTCACAATCTCATCCCAATCACCAAAAATCAACCATTTTAACATAACCCAAGGTCATATCCATCCCCATAACCATTTCTAAAATATCCATTATAAAACCCCTTTTTGGAATTGAAACCCCAAACCCTAGGTTTATTAAAAATTTCTTCAATACCCAATGTTACTCACACATTAAGAAAATAACCAAGTTAAAATTCATAGAGAGTGTAGAGGGTTTCTACCTCAAGCTTAGATGACCAAAGCAACAATGGAAGAACTTCAAGGATGCCGAAACCAACTTCTACTCAGATTAAAACGGAGCTCTTGAGATGCTCTAGAGTAGGGTGTAGAAACCACTAAATCTAGGTGAAAAGGTAGAGAGAGAGAGAGAGAGTGTGTGTGAGTTTTAGAGAGAGGAGCTCTAGATCTAGGGTTTTGGTAGAAAAAGATGTGAAAAAGTGATGTAAAAAAGTGCTGCTATGAACTGATATACGCATAGTCTGCTCAAGCGCAGGAATTGATGCTCAAGCGTCATACACAAAAAGTTGTTATGCTTGAGCTCAAGAAATGGCCGCTCAAATGCAGAATACACACATCCAGTAATTTTGTAGATTGAAGAATATCACTCGAGTGCAAGAATGGCCGCTCGAGCGCACACCCGCTCAAGCGTAGGAACTCCACTCGAGCATAGAATACACTCTCCCAGTAGTTTTGCAGACTTGCAAAAGTACTGAGAGTTTGCAAAGTCTGCTTGAGCGTAAGAAGTACCGCTTGAGCGGGGGAGCAAAAATCTGGGCAACAAAGGTTTGAAAATCAAGCAACCAACCTGTTCCAAGCACAACAATTATATTCCAACAATCAAGTTTGAGGAAGAATGAGGGGAAAAGACATAAACAACCATACAATGTTATGAAATCTGAGTCCAGAATACCAAAATGGATAGAGTCTAAAACAGAAACGTTATACAACCCTTCCATTGCCTTTATAACCTAAATTTTTCCAATCAAAACCAAACAAAGTAAACATTTTATTTTTGGAAAATAGAAAATAGTGAAGAAAAAATCCTTTGTTGCAAACAAATGGGAATATAAAAATATAAAAAAGATTAAAAATTATAATTTAGGTAATCTAAACAATGCAAATGTTTAAATTGTAGTCAAAATTATCACAAAATGCATACTTAATGCACTCATCCCACACAATAATTATCACCATCAAAGGTGATGTACTCACTCCTTGGCTTTTGCTACAACCTATGAAAAACACAAACTAAACCTAGCAACTCATCCAAGAAATTGATCATTAAGAATAGAATAACCATGATTTGTTTCTAGCAAGATTTGAAATTATTATTACATACCCATAGTAATGATTAAGAAGATAGCCAACAGTTTTTATAGCAAAGCTTACGAATCTTAAGTTGAACAACAGATAAGCAACAAATTATTCACAAATAGATATGTACAAATGAACAAATTAATTAACGGAGGGATACCCATTACCTAATCGAACATTGCAGCAAACAAAGCCATAATAACTTTTTTATGACCTAATTAAATAAACCCATTACCTAATCAAATATTGCAGCAAACAAAGCCATAACAACTTTTTAATGACCTAATCTAACACTATTTCAAACCAGAGAGGGACCTAATCTAACACTCCTTCAAATCTGAAAGATTAAACTAATAGTATAAATAGATGTATAAAGAGGATTTACACAGAGAGAGGAACTTACAGAGATTGATGAATGAACTAAGTATTCATCTTGTTCAAACACAGAGGCATCCTTGCATCAAGAATCTGAACTTGGTGTTCTAAACTCAACCAACCTGTAACAAACCTGCCCAACACATCCCATAACTCAAATACTAAGTAAAAAGGGATGTAAACAAGATAATAAACAACTACCAACATCCACGGACACATGTCCGGATCACTGTATAACAAGGGTAAACCCGGGATCGCTATACATCAAGAATCTGAACTTGGTGTTGTAGCACAACATTTGTCAATCTGTGATAAATCTCATGTAATTTTTAAAAATCTCCAACAGGATTATGTGGCAAAACCCTAAGAAGGCCATAAAAGTTGGAAAAAAAAAAATTGAACATAAAAGGGAAACTACCCATTCCAAAACAGTTCAAATTCAAATTCAAATTCAAAAAATAAAATAAAACAAAAAATCATCAAAAGCCAAAACCAAAATCAACTCTCAAGCAATAAGGAAAGGCTTCAAATAACGGCCCACATTCAAACAAATAAAATAATTGTATTTATGAATAATATGAAATCAAAGTTTTGGTTGACATACTCCTCTTAGAAGCTACTCTTTTCACAATAACAAACTCAAACCCTTTGTTGTTGTATGAAATATGCAGGAAAATGAAAGCCATTACATTGAAGTTCAATTAAGTAAACAAATAAACATTTAAGGTGCAAAACTACAAAGAAGAAGACATGAACTTCATGGATATTATAAATGGCATTACATGCTGAAAAAATTGGAAAAACAAAAACTTAAACATAAAATTTATTTGGACAAGGCTAGAGAACACTTGTATATTTCAAACCCATTTCAAAACTTGAATCCCATTTAGACTATTGAAACTCATATAAAAAAGAAAATTGGATTCACACCCATAAGTAAGGTGTCTGTTAGATTAAAAATAAATATTATTTCATTCAATTGAATTGATTGTGATTAAAATATTATTCTAATTTTATTAATCACACTTCTAATAAAAGTGAGATATTTTTAATTCCTCTTGTGTGATCTTTAAGCATTATTGTAGTAGTGTCTAGCCGGTGGATGAATCAGAATGGGAGTGAGATGAGTCCTGTAAAGATGAATGGAGAGAGAGAGAGAGAGAGAGAGAGAGAGAGAGAGAGAGATTTGAGCATGAAAATGAGAGAAGGAGGAAGAAGAAATTATAGGTGCCAAAGGGTTTGAAGAAAGGGTTATGGTCCAGACCCCCAGCATCCCCAGCACATTTGTGAGAGAGATGGAGGAGAGAGAGGGAAGAAAAGGAAATATATATATATATATATAATGTGTGGCCACAAATCAATTGGGGGTTGTGGGGGTAAAAAATTGTAGGGGTCTCAAGTATTATTGTTGAAGAAATTTGGAAACTTTAGAGAGTTTTGCTCAACTATTTCTGGGAGATAAAAAATTAGGGATTCATTCAAAACAGTGTAATATTGACAAATAAATTATTAATGACCAAACTAATTAGGTTGCCATAAATGTAGCCCATGTTTTTTGCGACTAAATAATTGTTGTCACCAAAAAATTACATTTGGTGAACTAAAATTTTAGTCGCCATATATTAACTTTGTGACACTCCAAATATTTAATTAATTTTAACACCGCATTAATATCAAAATAAAATAAAATAATAATATATTTAATTTTATAATTGTATGTATTACAATGTAATTTAATTTTAAACTAGGAATTGTGGGGATATATTTTCTGAGTACCAAACACGTGGCTAAGGTGACGCCGACGTGTCAGCCGAGGTGCCACGTGTCCTGGTCATGACGCCGAGGTTATCTCGGCAAGGCCGAGGTTACCTCCGAAGATATCGGAATCCGAGATAAGCGGATAAGGCACAAGAGTCCTAGAAAAGGGGAAGACTACAGTTGGGAAAGGATAAGACTCTTAGGGAGTTTATCCCAAACCTACTAGGAGTCCAAGATTGATAGTAATCCTAAGTCCATTAGAGCTAGGCTCCTGTTGGGACAAGGATTGAGTTAGCTATAAAAGAGAGGCACCCCCGTGGGTCTAAGGTATGCAATTTATATTCTGAATAGTGAGTTTGCACTATTGATTATCTTTGAGAGATATACTGACTTGATCGTAGAGTACCCCCGGGTGGACGAACCACCGCCGGAATCTTCTCTTTCTGTTGCAGGTTTGTCAGGTGTCATCTATTCTGCCAGTGTTCTCCAGCTGAGTACTAAGTTGAGCAGTGTGATCAGAAAATCACTCACACAGGAATCATTGTGTATTATTTTAAAAAAAGAAGAAGTGATAATGTAATTATTTTGGTATATGAGCCAAGGTGTACATAGGCATTAAACTAGGAACCATTGCTTACTTGGAGATAACTTTCTAGGAAAAAATGAGCACGAAAGATGGCAGAATTTTTATGGCTGTAACGTGTATCTCGCCAGTGTTGATCATCTGTGTAGCTTTAGTATAAATAGGAGAATAGTGTTAACCATTTGAACATAAGCAACATAGAAAAGCGGGAGTTAGCAGAGTAAAGAACTAAAAAGTAAAAATTCAGGATGGATATTAAAATGAGTTATATTATATTTTGAATAATTATGAATTATTTTATTATTTTATGAATTATTTTATTTAAATCATGCTTTATAAATTATATTAATATTTTAATTATGTTATTTATTTTATGAACCTCATTTGTTTCAAAATAGAAACTCATGGATATAACTATTTATTAAATGTATTTTTGAGCAATTATTTTATAAGTACCACCATAGAAGTCTCATGCCTTAGAGAACTTAAATAACCATTGGCTCTCTGAATTGTCATTTTACTGACCATCTGACAACCCTATGCTTTGGGGACTTAAATAACCATTGGCTTTGAACCAAACTATTCATTGTTTAGCCTAAATAATTATCTATGGTGATTTGTACACTCTTACGCTCTTAGTATAATATTTCTTACTCTGCCATGTACTTATAGTTGTTCTTTTCAGGTGAAAAACTTAAGGAGTAATTGTTTTATCCCATTAATCAGGACCACGATTTGAGATAAATACCGTGTTTTTTTTCTTCTCTTTCTTTGTTATTTGTAATTATTGTCTAACTCATGTTACATAAATAAAAGTTCCAATGTATGCTTTAAATATCTATGTTCACCTTTTATTTTATCCTACTGCATTATTTAGTTTGTTTAATCCAGAATTAATTCTTGGTAACTTTAGAAAACAACTAGTTGCGATATTCAGCCCTAAGCACCAGGGTTGGGTCGCAACAAAACTGATATTAGGGCAATGATTTAAAAAATAAAAATAAAAATCATTGAAGCATAAGACATGTGTACAATTAGGAAGTAGGATAAGGAAAATCTTAGTTTGTTTGATACGTTAGCCATTATGTGTATAGGCTCTTATTAGTTACATAGCTGAGTTTAGGCATCCTATGGTATAGGAAATGTCATAACTCAACTTCGGTGATTCTTTTTGGTACGGGCTCGATCCGCCAGATTTCGAGAGGATTTTTGAACCAACAACTGTGTCCCAGATCTGCCAGAGGAAATGGAGGATTCTGAAGACATAGTTAGACATTCACATCCAATCCTTAAAGGACTAATGGGTAGGCCTGTATACCGACGGGCAGACCCAACAGAGATGGAATTACAATGGTGGAAGATCGGTGGCGATATGTGACAACCCCACCATGCGAATATGGGTCTTTATGACCAACTACTCTGCACATGGGTCTTTATGACTAATCTGATCTATTAGTTAATGGATGTATCATATATGACTATTTACAAATCTGAATATATATATGAATCTATTTCTGATCTAAAATTCTGATTTTGAAATCTGTTATGGGACATCATTCATTAAAACCTTTACTTTGTTGTTCTTCATTGGGCTCTAGCTCATTGTTTATGTATATATATGTAGGTGATCAAGTGCGTAACCAAGCTTAGAAAGGTGTGCCTGGAATTTGTTTTTGTCAACCTACCTATGCGCCTCCTGTGGAGGTTCCGGATATGTCAAGTGGTCAAGGCAATGTGATTTAAGTTTAAGTTTTTGTTTATTCTGTAATTAGGGCTAAGTTCCTTTAATCTACTCTGCATATATGATGACGTAAGAATGATGTGTAATTATATATATAAAGTTTAAATTTTTCTGTCTCATATATGTTTGCACAACTCAATGGACAATGTATGTTTAATATTTGTTTTCGCCAGCCCCTAATTTTGTAAATCTGTTTAAGAGGTCTTCGCTAATCTTAAGATTACTGGCCGGTCATAACGTCAAACCTATAGAGATGGGTTTGGGTCGTGACACGACAGTACACTAGACAGATTTCTCGGACCAACATGAGTGGTAGGCATGACCTCAAGCATAGGACACCCTCGCTTCTTGGTGGCATCCTTGCCTCCAAAATTTGTGGCCCGATGAGGAAATGATTTTTTAAGTAAAAACCTAAAAGCAAGAACCCTTCCCCCTCAAAACATTATTAATGTCCAAACAGTCAATTTTTGTGATTTTATGGCAAATGTGGAGGTATCGGTACGCATCATAGGACATCAGATATGGAGTTACAAAGTAGGCATTCCTATCTACCAGGTGGAGGTAGTTTGGCTATGTTTTGGTATTAAGCTAAGTGGTTGGGAGTTTGAATACCACGTGTAGTTGCAGTTTTTATGGCTCTTTCCAAATTAGACCCTGAGAGTAAGATTATTTTTGATGTACAGTGAGCTAATCATGGCCTAGTTCTAATCCGTTTTTTCAATAGAAGGGTTAGACACTAACTAGACGTAAATGTTAACTCGTAGAGACAAGTAATGTACCAACATCTTTATGCATAAATAAAACCGGTGTTTTTTTTTGTGAATAATGTGTATAATGTTTTGTGAACTATGTTTTGTAAATTATATGGGTAATATTTTAAATTAGGTGTGTGATGATTAACAATTGTTATGTACAAATAGAAATTATGCACCATTTTCATTAAAACTTATATTCTGTAGCAATGGCTAATGAATGGAGGTACAAGATCGTCGTCCAGCGAAGTCGATCCAATGGAAAGAATAGTAGAAAGAGTTGTTGCTAGTTTCTTGTCAGCCTTGCAAAATAATGTAACCAATGGAATGTAGAACGTCAAGAAGGGAAAACTACGATTAAGTAGTTTCAAGACCTGAAACCTTCTACATTCACAAGGGATTCAAACCCATTGCTAGGTAAAGCTTGGGTTAAAGAAATAGAGAAGATTTTTTGCACCCTACCTTGCACAAAAGAACAGAAAGTGTCATTCACCACCTTTGCTCTTAAAGAGGATGAGCAAGAATGGTGGCTTCTCACCTTAGAAAATGAAAAGATTGTAACTTGGGCTAGATTTCTAAAAGTATTCTATGAAAAGTATTCTCCAGATTCACTATGGGAACGAAAGGCGTCGGAGTTCCTACACTTGAAGTAAGGAATGATGTCGGTAGCAGAATATGTTATTCCAATGAATTGATGCGATTTGGAACATATGTTATTCCAACGGAAGCCCGAAATAAAATAAAATAATATTAATATACTTAATTTTATAATTATGTGCTAAAATGTAATTTAATTTTAAACTACAAATCATTGTGTATTATTTAAAAAAAAGTGATAATGTAATTATTTTGGTATATGGGCCAAGGTGTAAATAGGCATTAAACCTAAAGTTAATCTCCTTGCTTGCTTGGAGATAAGCTTCTAGGAAAAAATGAATCTAGAAGCAAAGAAGGGTGGCAGATTTTTATGGATGTAAAGTGTATCTCGCCAGTGCTGATCATCTATGTAGCCTTAGTATAAATAAGAAATAGTGTTAACCATTTGAACATAAGCAAAAGAGAAAAGGGGGAGTTAGCAGAGTAAGAAACGAAAAAGTAAATATTGTGGATCGATATTAAAATGATTTGTATTATATCTTGAATAATTATAAATTGTTTTATTATTTTATGAATTAATTTTATGTAAATCATATTTTATAAATTATATTAGTATTTTAATTATGCTATTTATTTTATGAATTCTATTTGCTTAAAAATGAAAACCCATGAATATAACTGTTTATTAAATGTGTTTTTAAGCAAATTTTTTATAAGTATCACCACGGAAGTCTTATACCTTAAGAGACTTAAATAACCATCGGCCTTCTAAATTATCACTTTAGTGACCCTCTGACGATCACATGTCTTGAGTGATTTAAATAATCATTGGCTCTCTGATTAGTCACTTTGTCACCTTTTGTCTGTCATGAATCCATTGACCCTCCGTTATGTTTTGTACTATAGTTATGATTATTTTGCATATTTGATTTATGCATTGTGTTCCTGTTGGTTAAAATGATTTAGTTATTCGAATAAAATTATTCATTGTTTAGCCTAAATAATTATCCATGGTGATATGTATACCTTTATACTCTTAGTATAATATTATTCACTCTGCCACGTGTTTATAGTTGTTAAACCTTTTTAGTTGCAAATTTTAAGAGGAATTGGTTTACCCCATTAATCAAGACCAGGACTTGAGATAAACACTACTGTTTTTTTTTTTTTTCCCTTTGTTATTTGTAATTATTGTTAGACTCATGTTACATAAATAAAAGTTCCAATGTACTCTTTAAATATCTATGTGCACATTTTATCTTAGGTCGCTGCATTATTTAGTTTGTTTAATCTAGAATTAATCCCTAGTATTATTGGAGCTCATGTTGCTTGGCCTGCTCCATGCTTGATGTCGAGTTGCCATGTCAAGAGGACTAGAAGCTATTGTGACCTAATCAAATTTGAATTAATTAATTTTACAAACACACACACATAGATATATGTATGTATCTATATGTGTAGGAAAACATTAATAACTTATAAATTCTATTAACAAAATTACCTGATTAGATGTGTTTGTCAAGTTATTTGGAACATGTTGAACATGGGAAACTTTGGACCTTAGCTCAGAATTTTCAACTTCCATAGCATCCATTGTTATGTCTTGGTTTGCTTTATGGGCAGATGTATCTCTCCATAAATTAGACGGGGAGACACCTAATCCATACATGCGAACTCGTCCATGTTTTTCTTTACCCATCACTTGTCCAAATGTATCATTTGGGACCTCATTTTATAAATTTGTATTTAAAGTTGTCTTCTCATTCATTTCATCCTATAAGGTTGCAATAAACGTAACTTAATATATACATTTCAATCACTCAACACTATAATGTGGGAATTTTAACTAATCTACAAGTTCAAATGGACATATAATTATTTGGTACATACTATCATTGCTTTTGTTGCCTCAGGGGTTCTAGTCTCCTTTTTATAACATACTTTAAACATGTGAGCACGTGTTGGAGAGTGTTCCGATTTATTCTTCTACAAAATAATATATTCCAATATATAAATTGTATCTTCTTGTCACATCATGCATACATTATCATATTAAATATACAACATGAAAAGATTAATTAACCTGCTCCTTTCGAACACGTGTGAAACTTTTTGTTCCAGTAGTATGATTACACTTTCGCTCTGCACGACTTGCTTTGTTTTTATCACTTTGTACCTAAAATTACAAATGCATAAATTAATGGTGCCCAAACTATAGCAAGTAAAAAAAAAACATATAATGATCAGATCAAATATATCTTTACTTCTTCGATGGCCCAATACTTAATAAGGTGTTCCGACTGATCAGCATATACTCTCTTATCTTTATAATGCTTTTGTTGGTCAAAACTCAAGTGATTTTTATAATAATTTTTCTTTATGTCTGCCTTCCAATCTTTTAACTTCTTACCAGAGCACTTCATAACCCAAGTCCTAGCATGGCTTGGAAGATCAAACTTTGACTGAATAGAGAAAGAGAGAGAGAGAAGAATAAAACAATACAAAATTAATCTTTCCACATACAAAATTAAAATTACAAAAAATTATAAAGAGTGTTGTTTTAATCATATTACTCATGTTTACTACTTTTCACATGTGATCTTCGCACAATATTATGTCATTTACCTGTACAAGTGCCCATATGTGATCTTTGTAATGTTCTGGGACTATGCTAATTCTTGTAAGTGAGTGGTGCATTTTTCCCATCACGCACAATAGTTCCAATGAATGATAATAATTTTGTTGCCAATTTGTCATCAAGTTGGCCAAGTTTATTCCAATTGACTATTAGGCGCTCAACATCACGAGTACCCAAAATATTACGCATTTGAGTAGGACCTCTAGTTTTCTTTTTTTCACTAGCACCATCTATTCATAAAAATAAATAAATAAATAAATAATATTAGTACTAATATAGTACATATGAAGAAATAATATGGCATTTTTATAAGGTTTCAATTTGCATACCCGCATTATCCTTGGGCTGACTAGAGTTTTACTGAATCTCAGATGGAGTTGACTCGGTAAACTCACCAACATTGCCTGAGCGAAACTAAAGATATGGGTGCATAGGCTTTTTGCTTTACATATGAATCCTAGTATGATTCAAGAAAAATAGACAAGTCAAATTGTAAATTTATAATGATCCAAATAAATTATTTGCAAATGAACAAAAAACTTGAAGAAAATTAACAAAGAAAAATTGTGTATTCACCTTTACTACATTGCTATCTTCATAGTGACTAAATGTAATATATAGTGAATAAATATTTTGTAGCCACATATGTAAATGACATAATTAAATGTAAAATGCATTATTCATTCTTCAAACAATCAATTAAATTAATAAAAACAATGATAAAGAAAGAGAGGGAAAGGAAACTATGGAATTGTTTTCAAATATAAATAACTAGCAATGTTTAACAAGTTTAACAGTCACATAATATCTAATTCTTCTTCATCTCCATCATCATGAACATCACTGTCTCTCAACACCTGAGAAAGTGGTGCATCTACAATTGCAGCAGACATGTCTGTCCTAACCAAATGAAAATTATTGTCCCCATCACCACTTTGTGTATTGCATACAACACTCTGCAAGTATGCCTCCACATTGTCTACAGAAGACCCCACATTCATATCATAAAAATCTCTCGGATTTATCTTGATAGCAACTTGCCAATCTTTGTGTTTGAGGTCTTCTACATACATTACCTGTTCTGCTTGAGACGCCAACACAAAAGGCTCAGCATCTTTCATTAATCGTACAAAGTTAACTAATGTGCAATCTTTATCTTGTTTTTTTCCTGATTGTGACACCCATTCACCTTTAAATAACACAACCCTCTTCCCAAACAAATAATCTAACTCAATTATATCTGTTAACACACCATAAAATGTAACATCTCCAGAGACAGGATTTCTAACTCAATTATATCATGTGTATCAATATTTAATTGTGGCCTATTCTGCATGTGCGTATCAAGACCTGTTGTAGCAACAAATGATGCTTCACCATGGAAAACCCATTTAGTGTAACCCTTTGTGAAGCCATCACATACTAAGTGATCATATGCAACTGACCGAGTGACGGGAAGTGTAAGTCCACACTTGATGCATGGACATATGATCTTATCCTCATAACTTGCATTAGTAAATGCGAAATCGAGAAACACGTCAACTCCTTTCTAGTATGCATCACTTAATCTTGATTGATACATCCATATCTTATCCATAAGTAAACAATCTCGATTAAATAAGTGTCCAAAGTGTTTCTAAAACATTAAAACATGCATATATCAATAACAAGTATTTGTAAGTTATGATTGACAAAAACAACTAAACTTGATTTTACAAGAACTATAAGATACTAACAACAATGAACAACATAACATATTCAATATATTCATGCATGACTATAAGGAAACTCATGTCAAGAGAAAACATATAAAAGAATTTAAGTATTACAAAGTCAATGCAATATCATTATTTAAGGTCTCCATCTATCCAAACAGAATCTAAGGTCTCCCTCTTAATTAACAAAAGAAAAACAAACCCTAGCCTAGTAAACCCCACTAATTAAGAGAGAAAACAACAGCAAATGGAGAAAAAGAGACAGTAATGCGGAAGTGTGTTTAAGGTGGCTAAAGATTTAAGAAACAAATTGTTCTCAATTTGTGCAGTTAGTTCTGGTTGTTGTTCTTAAGTGCAACGGGTTGATTTCTAAGATTAGATATGGATGAAGACATCTACAGGGCTTAGAACATGTAAGCAAGCAACTAACAGTTAATAATGTCAAGGAAATTATATCTAAATATAGGCCCACCTCGCCTCTGCTATTCCTCCTAAGTATAGAACTCTAATGAAGAACAAATATGGGTATCAACTTTTGATATTAATTCATTAATTTGTTGTCCTAAATTAAAATTTTGAGATTCTTCGTTAGAATTATCTTCTCCAGTTGATATCTTTACACCATCTAGTTCTAAGTTGATTGCTAAATTTAGTATTAAATCAGCTATAATATTACACTGACTACTTACAATATTAATCTGGGAATTACTTCGTGTTTCTGCACTATATAGACAATGAGGGTATAGTGTTCCATAAGGGCATCCTATGCTGTAAACATGTGTTTTAAAATTATTATAATATTTTAAATACTTTGGTCTGTCTAAGTTCTAAACCTGCATATTTAAACTTAACAAGTTGTATGAACTTTGAAGTATCATGGTATGGATCTATTTGTTTATCAAAAAGCCACGACATTTACAATTGGATCTTGTTTTGGAATTTAATCAAAAACAGGTAACTTGGCTCCGATACCAGATTTAAACGACGAGCCCATATCCATCTTCTAGACCAGCAAACCATCTTGGACCAACAAGCCCATATCCAAGAATTGTTAAAAACAGTCTCAACCCTACAAGATTCTAACAAAACCCTTCTAGAAACAATCCAAAGTTATGCCTAAATCTAGCCCATCTCAAACGGTAGATGGTAAAGGCATATCAAATCCGTTAATGGCAGAGGTTTTGCCAAAAAGCCTATCAAGCCTAATGGTCCAATCATCTTAACAACCACTGCTAGCAACAGATGAAGACCAAAGCAGCACCAGCCCAACTCCTCCAGAAACCTTGGCAGAAAAAATCAAGAATAAACAAAAGGCCAAGTCTAGCTCAAAAATGGTCAGCCTAACCAAAACCAGGAAAGCAAAATCCAAACCAGACCTTGAGCAGTTTAACCTCTGGCTTAACAACTATCTTAATATTTTCTAATTTTTCTATGGTGAGTTCATTAAGATTACTTTTAGGTTGAGCTAAGTAGAATGTCCAAGCCCATTAAGTACAACAGTTTGTTTCCACCAAAACCCACCATATAAACACACATACAGATATCCATTGAACCAATATGAAAGATAACCAAATTTTTCAAAAGAAAAAGAATGTACAACCTTTTATGCTATTTTAGAACACTTAAAATTTCCCACAAATAAACACAATAGTAGAAAAGCATATTACTAATTCATACAAGTATGCAAGGTAATGAATTGAAGTCCTATTGACAAGAATAAAGAAAAATTGTCAAGATTAGTGCGCATTATAAATATTTTTTGTTTAATATGGAAAAATTGTCAAGATTAGTTTTAGCGAAGTTGTTTCAAGCAGTAAGAAGTTAGGCTTGCTTTGAAATCAAATATCTATAGAGAAATAATAATCGTTAACCATTTTGCTGGGAAGCCTTTTGAGATAAATGGACATAGTTCTTGGTGGTATGCTTAAAAATCTTCCTTGTCACCACTCTATGTGCTGACTTCAAATCCAAACAAATCTTAAGAATTTACTTGGGGTTTTGTGGGCAATAGTTAAACCAAATATTGGAATCCAACATGTCGATTTATTTCTCCACTTTAAACTTCAAATATTTAAAATCTAATTTTTTTTTGAATTTTTCTCAGAATATAATTCCTTTTGGTTTTCCTTTGGGATCTTTGTATGTTTACTTAGATTGGAGATTCAAAGGTAGCACAAACTTTTTCTAAAAAATTGAAAGAGTTAACCCAATCAAAAACATTTTTAGGTATGCAAAAGGGATGGTGCAACTTTTAGTAACTTTTTTTTAAAATTTATTTATTTATTTTTAATGTGATGAGATCAATTATTTATGTTATGAGATCAACTCTTAGTTAGATGATATATAATTGATTTTTATGTGATGAGGTCAATTATTTATTTATTTTAAAATTGTGACTCTTTCATTAGGCTCATTCTTATATTGTCATTGTGTTGGTTTTGAGAAAAATGGATTTTGATTTTACTCTGTTTCATAATATTTCAATCTTTTTATGATTACTGTGTGTATGCTAAGAATTGGAACAAGTGGGAACAAAACGTAAAAAACTGGGCACTAATTGATTAGGAGGAATGCTTCATGTTATGTTATGACAATGCTCTTGATTTCCTTTTAAATAAATGAAGTACTGATTTAGAAGGATTGTTTTTGTTCTATTGAGGTAAGAAACGTCTTCTATCCCTTTCTTATACTTTTTCTTATACACGGTTGGGTTGCTGCAACATTGTGTTCTTGCTGCCCAGGTGAAGAAACCACACTGGTTGTCCTACCTAAGTGCTGCCACTGCCACAATATTGTTGTGCCCAGATTTTGTTGTCAACAGGGGTGCTTTATTATTTAAGACTTATTTCAGCCTTATAACAAAATATTAGTGAACTGAATGTCATGTTGAAAAACACTTGGTTTGTCCATGGGTTGTTATGTTTTTGTTGTATGATATGGTGTAAATGAAGAGAAACCGTATATTAGTTTCCTCCGTGTGTATGTCCACCATTTAAAACTACTATCAGGGTAACTGAAAAGGTCAATTTGAAATTTTCATAAAGCTGGTGAGAGATATGAGCAGCTTGAGTTTCAAAAAAAAGTTGCCTGATCCCATTAGATGCTCCATGAGACCTCATGGAAGGTAACAACTATGTTTTTTCTATTTTTAATGCCAATGGAAAATGGTCCAGTGTTGTTACTCTCACCAGAAAACTATTTTGTTTGACTTCTTATGATGCCATCCTATAGGTGCCCTCTCAGATTTTATCATGATCTTTTTTGGCCTCAACACCCAATTATGGTTTTGCAGTATATTTTCAGGATGTATTTTGGTTTTCATATGCAATTTTGGTGGGGAAGGAAAAAAAAATTGAAGGCATTAAATGATGTTTTAGCACAAACCAAACTTGGGTTTTGTTGATTTGTTCTAATTTGCTGCTAATCTCTCTTAGGATTGGTTCTAACTATTTGTTTCAAGCTATGCTGTTAGCTAACTGTTTGCAGGTTTGGCTGGCCTCTTTTATAGAGTGTGTTGAGTGATGTGAGCCAAAAATACTCTTTCTTGATTGACAATTTTATTTGTGGATTTAATGATATTTTTCATTGTTTATGCTAAAAATGTATCTTTTAATATAGTTACGTACGATACAGTTGCTACAAAAGAAATAATTATAACTTCATTATCAAGTATGGCCCCATGTAGTTATAATTTTTGCATCTGTAACTAGTATGTTTCAGGTAAATCATCATATGATCGCATATGATAGTAAATTTTATGCATAGCATGGTACCCCAAACATTGGATCACATAACTAACTTGGAAAAAATAGAATTCATCTACCCATATCACCAAATTATTATCCACAGAAACCCAAAAAAAACGTTTAAAAAAAAATTCATCAATAGCCACATGAACATTGAACAAATATCTAATATAAAATCAAAACAAAATCTAATAAAAGGAATTTTTTTAACTTTTTTTTTTCTTATTCATCCTTACAACAACAACAAAAAAAAAAAAAAAAAAAAAAAAAAAAAAAAAGAAAAAAAAAGAGCAAAATTATGCAAGATCTCATTGAGACATTTAAACAAACACTAGCATGTCATTATATAAAATCACGACATAAATACAATAATAGTAAATCACAATTAACCCTTGATATTAAAAGATGAAAATTAATACATTCATGGGTTAAAAGATTAGATTTTCATATTGTATCAAGTTTTATACGAAGATCATAAATAAGAGAGAAAAATAGAGGTCTTTTGTGTGTGAGAGTGAGAAAGAGAGAAAGAATACCTAACAAACTCAGTAGATTGAAGAAGATGAAAAAACTGCAAATTTGTGGTGTAGATGTTAGATAAGAGTGGCGTGAAAGATGAAGAATGAAAAACCATGGCTTCATTATTTCACTCCCGCCTCTTTATTCTGCCAAAATTGATTTTGCTTCACTAATCTTAGATTTGTTCGACTTGTGGATTGGGGTATCTAACTCAGATTTGTTGGATTTGTGTATTGGATTGCTTCACCAAAATCAATTTTATCCCACAGCTACTCTAATTCATTTGGTGTAGTTTAGTGATTTTTTTCCTTCGCTTTCCCGTAAGTCTCAGTTCCTCTGTTTTTATCAAATCTATACTATATATATATATATATATGGAGAATTGGTAATGAAGTATTAAATTGGTATACCAAAAGTTAATTAATTTATTTATTTTGAAATGATTTTGTTCACATTTTAGTGTCAAAATAAATACATAGCAACTTGGGTACTTACACTTTTAATTAGATTAATCTTAAGTTTGTATCAATTTGGTCAAATTGATAATACCGTTAGTATTTTTGATGAAAAATGATTACTGAATTGGTTGAGATTAATTTATTGAATTGAGAAAATCTATAATTTTGCCTCTAAAAGAATGACATATGCGTGTTTTTCATTAAAAAAATGCTAACAATTAGGGCAAATTACACTATTAGTCCTCTATTTTTGGCTATTGTGTCATTTTAATTCCTGTAATTTCAGTTAAATTGATTTTGACACTAAGTTTTTTATCTTGACTCAAATTAGTAACTTCATCAGTATATAGGAGAGCAATTTCAAATTTTATTATATTGAGTTGAATTTATTTGAGTTCAATTTTGTACATGTGGCTAAGTACAGTTGAAAAGCATATTATATTGAGTTCAATTTATTTGTTTATATTTATTTTGTGCATTTTAAAAATTTTGGAAGTATATTGGCAATTTTTTTTTTATAAAAAATGCCATTAGATAACTTGAAAAGTTTTTGACTCAGTGGCAGTTCTCAAAATGCCATAAAAAAGTAACTTGCACCTACTTAGTTTAGTGACATTTTTTAAAAAATGCTATTGCTACTAAAGTTTAGTGGCATTTGTTGATAAATGTCACTAAATTAATTTCTTGTGTCATTCTTTTATAAAATGCCATAAAATTTATTTGGCATTTCTTTATTGAAACACCACTAAAGCCTTATATGTTTGTGGTTTGGTGACATTTTTCTAAAACGTGTCAGCAAATATTATTTTTGTGACATTTTTTTTAAAAATGCGTTATAATTATTTTTTATTTGTTATTTCTTAACCAAACCATACATAGCCTAAGAATCTTTTAATAAGTCATGTCTTACGTTGGTAACTTATTTAATTGTTTGTTAATTTTACGAGATTTTTACCATCTGAAATTTGTTTGGTAACCATTTCGTTTTTAGTTTTCAATTTATATTTACAAAAATTAAAAAAACTGTCATAAAAACTTGTTTGATAATTTTTTGGTTTTATAAATGGTTTTCTTAGTTTGTAAATTTGAGGAAAAAACGTAAATTCAAAAAATGAGTTTACGTTGGTTTTTAAACAAAAATTTAAAAATTTTACTAACAACTTTTTTTTTTCAAATAATTTTTTTTCAAATAATTTTTTTTTCAAATAATTTTTTTTCCAATTAATTTTTTTTTCAATGAATTTTTTTCCAACTAATACTAACCGAGGGAGCAATTGGTAATGTTACTTTAAACCTTAAGGAGGAGATTGTAATTTCTAAAATGTGAGGGGTGTCAATGTAATTTACCTAGTGAGGGAAAAATTGGTATTTTAAAAAATTAAATTGCCGAGGGAGGGAATCTGTAATGAAACTTTAAATCTCAGGGGAAGAGATGTAATTTCCAAAAGGTGAGAGGGGAACTGTAATAAACATATACCTAAGGGGGTGTCAGTGTAATTTACCCTAAAAATATTAACAAGTAGGCCTAATTACACTATTAGTCCCGTTATTTTGGCTATTATGTCATTTTAGTCTTTGAAGTTTCAATTAAATCGATTTTAACCTTGAATTTTTTATTCTATCTCAAATTGATCCAATTTATAGCATTTTTTTTAATGACAAATGGAACCTGTCATCGATGACGGAGCAAAACAAAATGTTGGAAATGGTAGAAAAGTTCTAGGTAAAACCAGAATTTTTTCTCAAGTTTGGTCTAATTTTTAGGTGGGCCCCGAGTGTCGATTTACTCGGGTCAAAGTGGTAACGCGTTCTATGCCGCGTTGTGATTCACGTGGTATATTTGGTTGCTCAAAACCATTACCGAGTGAATGGGAAATTGAAGCCAAAGTGTGCTCCATAGAAATGGAGTTTTGGTGGAAATTCCTTAAGGTTGTAAATTGGCTTGTCCCACATTGATTTGGTGGGAAGTTTTGAAGGGGTTTATAAGGCTTGGGTTAGATACTTGGGGTGTGCCCCAAAGGGTACCCAAGTGTTTTAGAGGGAGAGGTTATGGGCTAGACCCATTGGACCCAAAAATCACCACACGCGCGCGCCGCCGCAACCGGTCAGGCGAGCTGGGCTGGGCCTTGTTCGGCCCAATACTAATCTTTTTGAAATTAAACTGATTTGAATTTTCTGTACATCCAAACAGAGCCCTTCCCGTTTTTTGCCATCTGTTTGAATTATTAACAGATTCAAATCTGTTTGAATTCAAAACCAACAGGTTTCATACCTGTTCAATTAATTTATATCTATCACAACTTATCATATCATATTCAAGTTTGTCAAATACAGATTTGTTGAATTAGGCCAAGACCGAATCTGAATTACATCTAATTTGATGGCATGTTTAAAATTAGACTATCCGATCGCAAATTCTACCTCTCTAAAGTCACCATTCAATTGTCAAGAAAAGAAAATATAAGAGAATTAATTTTTTCAAATTTTTTCTATGTTCAGTTAATAAGAAAATTATGAAATTCCTATTTTTAACTTTCTCATTAAGATAAGTTTTTTCCTTAAAATGTGTACTACAAAAAATACAAATGGAAAAACAAAAATTCTTTTTTCTTTCACTTTACGACATTATTTTCTGCAAACAACTTTCTTACAAGTAAACACAGCCTAAAAAAAAAATGATTAGGTTAAGATAGAACAAAAGAATGGGACAATGATACCTCTCCTTGTATTTTTAGACACAACATAAAAATAAATTAAAAAATAACTTTTTTTTGTTGTTTTTGTTGCAGATAAGAATTAATTATGTTTCACATTTCTATAACAATAACATTTCGATATTTGTATTACCATTATTGAATTGAGTTGGGGTTTGACTATAAGTCCGTTAATCCTCGTTTGAAAACTTACTATTTTAATATTTTCTTAAATTTTTATAAAAAGATATGTAAAAAAATTGAGAGAGTGGTGTGGCGACTTATTGTTACTTTTTGACTAAAATATTTAATCCCCAAATGAGGCCTAAGAGCATCTTCATCTAAAATTTCAAAATTTGGCATGTTAAATTTTTTTTGAAAACTTAGATGACAAATTGACATATGTGAATTTAATATAGAAGCTCTCCACTCGATATGTCAAATATATTATTAAATTATTTTTTAAATTTAAGCTCTCCAGACATTCCCCTCTTAGGACGACCATTCTAAACTATTGAGATCATCCTCCAGGACATCCCCCAGGATGACCACCTTCTGTCAAAAAATTGTGCCATTGGATGCTTTAATTGAAGGCCAAAAAAAAAAAAAAGGAAGAAGAAGAAGAAGCAGCTGAAAAACTTACTCCTATGGTAGAGCATTAAAAAATAGCATCGCTTCGTTGTAAAGAATTGCCAAGTAGAACAAGTTGAAGCAGATTGTTTAGTTGATTTCTTGCCCTTGAGCTAGTATGAGTTATGGTAGTGCCGAGTTGGAGTAAGCTAGTCCTGTATTATATATAACATATATTTGCCCCATTGCTTTCAAATGAAATTTGTTATTCAGAAGGAATTTGAAATAGACTCTAGCCAAAATGATTTGGGCGTTGGGGAGAAATGATTTAGGCTGTCAGGTAGTCAAGAAGCCACCAAATATTTGTTAGTTGCTGAAATTTGCAAATTTGGGGTATGAATTTGAAAAATCAGACCGTACAAACGTGTCGAGAATGCTCCAAATAATTGGAAATGACTATTGGATCGTTGTGATTGGACCTCGGATGGCGTAGATTTCATGTTGCGGAGCCGAAAGTAAAAGAAATCCAAGTTGTGGTCCTTCCCTGGTTGGTGGTTTTTGGCCAAGGTAATGAATGAAGGATCGGCAAATATGGATGATTGTGACCTAGTGTAACTCGACTTTTTCGCGCCCCCTTTCGGAAGTCGAATAAGCCCTACAATATCGGACTTTTGCAGTTCTAAATCTGATCTCACAAGTGCAATGTGAAATAGATAATCACCAAAGAGTCTCAATCCGGCAAATCTTTTTGGAAAATTGATTTTGAATCAAAAATGCCAAAAATAGACTGCTTTGCCATATACAGAGTCGCTACCTAAATATTTTTTGGAAAAATTTAGAAAACCCATGACTCTTGCCAAAGGCCACGTGTCCGTCATCACGAAGGTTGTCTCGGCTCGGAAACTTAGGTATGAGAGGGGAAGGTCATGAATTGAGCACCCCCTCTACTAATCATGATATGAATCTTATGTACATTATATGCTCTTGTTCCGGTTATTAGGCTAGCATTACTATGTGAAGCGAAAACACACAACTATAGACTAAATTTGCAAGAATTGGAACACTTGATTCATGTTTGTTTTGAAAATTGTTTCGAATATGTATCGCTTGAAAAAATGATCGCATATAAACATTACTCAAATTATTCCAATTCAAGAAATAAGTCTCCATCCACAGGCATTTAAGCAATTTATAAATTAAGCACTTAGCCTCATGGTAAGCATGCTAGACATGGCAACAACAACACTCATGTAATATGCTAAAGTGAGTAAAGACTCACCTAGTACTCCAAGCCAATAAGAGAAACGAGTTAGAAAAAAATGTATGATTCCTAACTCATGCAATATGACTAATGCAACACATGCGATATGCAATTAATAGGCTCGGCTACTAATGTGACATATGAATCAATTAAATAACAAGCGGTCTAAGAATGTATTCAAAGAAGTATTTAAAATAACAATGCAAGTTAGAATGATGAACCAAGCCTCGATGCATGCAAAAGAAGTGGATGCAAACATGGAGAATGCTAAACCAAACATGATGCCCTAAACTAACCATCGTAAGCAATTAAACAAAAGGGAGAAAGACGTGGGGTTGGAAGACATACACATTATTACAACATTGCGCCCTCACAAAAGAGTGTCCGAATAAACTAACTAGTTAACTAACTAAACTAAAGCTAAGCTAATTATTAACTATTACAAACAACAAAAGAATAAATAGCTAAACAACTTAAGTAATTATTACAATAAATGAATTAACTATTCTGGTTAACTAAAATAATTACAAGACGAAATAAAACAACTAGTTAACTAACTAATTAATTACAATAGTTAACTAACTAATTAATTACAACACTGTACAAAATTAACTTGCTACAACTAATTAATTACAACAAATATCTAAGCTAAATATTTAAGGTTAAACATGCTCAGTATGCTTGGAATGCTCATGCACATGCTCAGTTTCCACTTGAAAAAGCCACTGTTTTGCTTCCAAAAGGCCTCTGTTGCACAGTAGAACACTTACACTTTTGTCCATGTCTAGAATAGCTGTGCACTGCTTAAAAAACACACTGCTGGGTTTTTCATTAGTGGCCGGCCGGCCGGCCAAGAGTGAGGGTTTGCCGGCCACCAGTGATGGCTTACCAACCATAGAAAGGGGCCTGCTGGCCACTGCTACACCGTTTATCTTGCCGCAACAGAGAACAAACAGAGCATACACAGGGTACTCTCAAGGGTTTGTTTGCACAATTCACCCCTCTTTATCATGAACAAATCAAAGGAGTAGTAAACTTGGTCCACAAACCATTAACTCAAGCAATTTCATTGCACGATGGCTTATGAACCAAAGTGTGTAAGTTCAATAAATGCAACAAAATAAGACTCTAACCTCCTCCATTTCGTGAATTGATCAAAGGAAGTGGTGACCTTGGAAACTTGAATCATTTCATCACTAATGAGTATAAAAATGTCTCAAGTTTCCATGTATTCAATTAACGTCCGATTGAACACAAAAATAAATTTTTATCTTGCATCCTTTTAGCCCCATGTTATTACTTTATTTTAAATTACCATTCATTCTTTAATTCATTGAGTTCAATGGTGAGTTTAAGGTCCTCTAATGGAAAGAGGGTTCAAACCAAGAGTTGTTTTGGGCATAAAGAGACATCATATCGTTAGTAATGAACCCCCTAAGGAATTAAACCATTAAGTATGACATCGCAATCTCATGCTTAAACGAACAAGTAGTTTGAAACCACTTTCAAAGAAAAACAAAAACCAAGAAAGGAGGGAGGTTGCAGAGGTGATTAAGAGTAATCACAAGTATGAAAAGTCATAAATAAATGCAATCAACTCAAGTAAGATGGTGTCTAAGGCCTAAAACACCAAACTCATGAGCACAATGACACTATAAGCATGCAAAACAAAGCTCAAATGCAACTAATAACCAAAAATAGTGCTAAAACAGTCTAAAATAAGTCGTAAAACATGCTAGAATTGAGCTAAAAATAGCCAGATTAATATGCTAAAACATGGAGCATACTAGACTAGTAAGCAAAACACAAGGATGAGAGGCTAACCCCCCCAAATTTGGACTTCAAAACATGATTTTGGCTACTGAAATAGCTCTGAAAAATAGTGTTTTAAAGCTCAAAAAAAATAGTGAAATGATAGGAAACACAAGGGAAAAGGCCATCAAAACAAGGTGCAAAGGAAGGTGAACCACCCCTTAACCTTTAATGGCCTTGAAACCCAATTTTCAACCCAAAAATACAAAGTTTTTACAGCCTAAAAACAGTTGGAAAATTGCAAGAAAAGAGGCCAAGCCTTATATCTCTTGAAGAGGAAATCAATTCCAAGCAATAAAACCAAACAAACACACACTCAAAAGCTCCAACAAAGCTCAAAGACACCTCAACTCAAAGATGGAGAGGTTTGGTTAAGAGTGTATAGGCAAAAGTGAAGGATATGTAGGCAAGAGTGTAGAAATTTGCAAGAGAGAGAGAGAGAGAGAGAGAGAGAGGGAGAGAGAGAATTGTAGAGAGAGGAAAATTTTTCTAACCTTGAAAGCAAGAGGGGAGGTCCTCTATATATAGAAAACATGAATTTTCCTCATAAACATCTAGACATACACATGGGAGTAGATGCGAGCATCTGTGTAAACAACTGGCACAACTGTCACAAAATATCTGCAAAAGACATTGGTGGCCGGCCGGCCATCACTGGTGGCCAGCAACCAAGAGTGATGACCAACAGTGGCCACCAGAGGTTGCAAGCTTGAAGATCTCTGGGTTTGGTCCAAAAATGAGGCAACAAGTGTGCAAAGTTCGAAGGGCTCAAAGCTGTGACATTCCGCTGAGGACTTCGAGCACTTGACAAGCATATAGACTCATCATTGGGTGTGCAAGTGATGACGGGCCGTCAAAAATAGGGTGTCTACACCTAGCTTCCTAAGACTACAGTTGAAATTACATGCCGATCATAGATGATCAGACCGTTGAACTATCATTTAACGCCCCTGAGTTGCCAGTTCGAGGATCCCAATACGAGACTTGAAGTTCACTGCAACAAAAAACATTTTTGGCTACGCTTTTTTGCAACCAAACAAAAATTTAGTGGCCAAAGCTACATCATTGGCGACAGAATAGCTGTGGTCACTAAAAACTAAACTTTTGGCGACAAATTTAAAATTTTGGTCACTATTGAGTTTGGTGCCAAGTGATTTTTTTGAGCGGGAGTGCTAAAAACAATTTGGAGACCAAATTATTTTTTAGCGACGGAAATTTTAGTCGCCAATTATATGTATTTGGTGACAAGAATGACTTGGTCACCGAAAATTTGAATAATATTTATGGCAACCAAATTAATTTGGATGCCAATAAATTATTTGCCTTTACCCTAATTTTTTTATTGCCAAAAATAATTGACTGAGTGAATAAACAAACAATTGACCATCACTTTCCTTCTCAATTTCTCACTCCATCTGAAACGGCACACACATGTCGATCCAGGTAATGTCTTCTCTTCTTCTTCTTCTTCTTCTTCTTCTTCTTCTTCTTCTTCTCTCTCCCTTCCCCTCTCCCTCTCCCTCTTGCTCTACTGCATCGCCTAATGTGAATGCACCGGAGCACTGTTGACAGCAGCGCTGCACAGCGGCAGATCGCACCCTCTTTTTGGGTCGATCCCCTCTTCTCTTCTCTATCTCTAATATGTTGAATGTAGTCCCTCTCCCTCTTGCTTTCTCAAGCCGTCGGATGCCAATGACACAGCAGTGTTGGGCAACAGCAGCGTTGGGCGGCAGATCGATGCCCTCTTCTCTCCTCTAGGCCAAATGACATTGTGAATGTATTTTCTTAAACCAAATTTTAAAGTTACAGAGGTGAAATAAACTAATTTTTATTTTATTTTTGACATGTATTATATATGTTGTGTGACCTAGATGAACTATATGTCTAATAGTGACTCCAAATCAGTATGTGGTTGGTGTTGGTGTTGTTGTTGGTGTTGGGTTGTGATTTATAATGAACACTTTGAACAGGTGACCTCTTTTTAATGGCATTGGTTGTTTGTGGAGAATGCAGGTTATTTGTGGTTTTTTCTTTAAGGATCTGTGTCT
This sequence comes from Camellia sinensis, assembly GCF_004153795.1. Taxonomy (NCBI): domain Eukaryota; kingdom Viridiplantae; phylum Streptophyta; class Magnoliopsida; order Ericales; family Theaceae; genus Camellia; species Camellia sinensis. The sequence continues at coordinate 1,801,953 of NW_021024715.1, read as the reverse complement.
ATGATTTTAACACTCCATTAGGATTCTAGTGAAGCTAAGAGTATTTCCTGGTATTGCACTGGAAGGCATATCATGTTGGATGTCTACCATATTCAATGAGCAACATGACTTGTTTTCTGCCCTGGAATGTACCTTCTCATTTTGCATAGCTTGGGTGATTGGAAGGCTAGTTACCTGCCAAGAATAGGCATTTTTTTTCTTTTTTCTTTTTGGGATGTTGAGGATGTTTGGATCATTACATTGGGTTGTCCTTGTAACTTGAATATGCATCTGCTTGTTGATTATATTTTCTGATTGGTTCTTATTCTTCTTTCTTCCTTAACACTCATATTAACACAAAAGGGATATTTGGCGTTACTAATGTATAATCGTCAAAATTTTAGGATGTTTGTAGTATTTTTTTTAATATGCTTGTGAATTTGACCTTTAAAAAATAAAATTTATGAAGTCTTTGTCAGCAGACATAACCGAACTTTCTTCGACAGGGCAACCCAGGCGCCATTTACTCACAACTGGCTAGAGTGTCTTTGTTAGTGCCAAGAAATTAGTTGTTGGTGATGCTTTTATTTTCCTGAGGCAAGTTTTGTCATATTTGATGCTTTTGTGATTTTGTGCTCTCGATTTTATCTTATTTATTTTTGTCTTTTCATAGTTATATATGTATATGTGTAGTCATAGATGTGGTTTTTTTTTCTTTAAGATCTCTTTCAATACCATCCTCTTGAATTTCCATTGGACCTCTTGGGCTTAAATCTTTTTCAGTAACTTCCTCTCTACTAATTTTATGGAAGATGATTTGATAGTGGAGAGGCTGACATAATATGCTTGTTTTTGTTTCGTGGGGTAATTCAACTCAAAAGACTTTTTATTCAACTTTACATACAGTAAGTATTTGAATTGGATATGTACTGTATGTCAGTCTAGTTTTTTGTTTGTTGTTTGGTTCCTCTATGAGCTTGTGGTGTATTTTGTTTTGTTTTTGGTTCTCTATCTCAATGTCTCAAACACTGCTTTCGCTCTCTTCCTCTTATGTGTTTTCATTTCACCAATGAATTCAAGATCAACCCAAAGCTTTTCCAATCCAAGAACAGCCAATCATGGTTCAACCGCAGTTTGTATACATTTGATTAATAAAGTATAGCGATCCCGGATTTACCCTTGTTGTATAGCGATCCGGACATGTGTCCGTGGATGTTGGTAGTTGTTTATTATCTTGTTTACATCCTTTCTTACTTTGTATTTGAGTTATAGGATGTGTTGAGCGGGTTTGTTACAGGTTGGTTGAGTTTAGAAACCAAAACTAGTTGCCCAGATTTTTGGCCTGTACGCTCGAGCGGAGGTGTTGGCGCTCGAGCGGGGAATACATCCATCCAGTATCTTGTTGTACAGTGTTGTGAGCTCGAGCGTAGGGTTGGGAGCTCGAGCGGAGGTCTGGTTCTGCAAAAGTTCTGGGCGAGTGCATTCTGCGCTCGAGCGGGAGGTTGGCCGCTCGAGCGTAAGTCTGTGAGTGGCCGCTCGAGCGGGGTGTTTTACGCTCGAGCGGAAGACTGGGTTTAAGTCCCGAAATTGTGACTTTTCAAATCACTTTTTGCTTTCTCTTCTCTCTCTTACTTTTCCAAAATCACCATTGTTGAGCCTCTCACTCTAGACTCTACCTTCTCTCTAGGTTTTGATCTAGTAGGAGTGATTTACTCACCTTTGGCCTTTATAAAAAAGTTGTTGATCGTCGAGGGCATCATTTTAATCTGAAAATCTCGGGTTTTGGAGCACGTTGAGTTTTGTCGTCTTCTCCTTTGGGACGCCGAATTTGAGGTAGGGATAACCTACTCCTCTCTATGGGTTTTGTCTTTAAATTTTGGTATTTTGAGATGTTGGGCTTGGTTTGGTAAATTTGTGAAAGTTTGGGGCTTTTGTGTAATTTTACAAAAGTTGGGGTTTCATTCATAATAAACCTAGATGCAAGTTTGGCATAGAAAAACAGAATGATTGTTGAATCATTGAAGT